>PISX010005302.1:0-109466 GCA_004024625.1 Mellivora capensis
TTCCTTCAGCTTTGAGCTGTTTTCCCGCTGATGTCCTTCTGTGTCAAGATCGCTTCCAGGATCCCACACTGAAAGCTTCCTGATCTTTCCCTATTGTGGTGTGGCACAGAGGGTGTGCCCAGCCTAGGTCAGGTGCTTTGGAGAACACCCTCCGTGGGAGTTGGATGGTTTGGCTGTGATGCCCCAGCTTCATGGATTTTGGGGAAAGACAGCCACAGAAATGCAAGGTCCTATCAGGGGGTACCTGCCATGTAAAGGTTTTGAGCTGTCACCAAGCAGCACATTTTCCTATCCTTTGTGTCTGATAATTCTGGATCCAAATCTCAACCCCAAGTAGATGTTAATCATACAACAGTTAACACTCCTCCAATACTTTCTGTGAGCTGGACAGCATGCCGAGTGCTTTCCCTGGATTATCTCATTTAATGCTGGTGACCCTCCGAAGTGGGTGCTCTTATTGCCCCCTCCCCTTTAAACATGGGAAAACTGAGGCTCAGAGAGGCCAGGTCACATACCTGAGGTCACACAGCAGATAAGCAGCAAAGAGAAATCAAAATCCCCGGACCTACCGTGCCGCCTCCTGCCTGTACGCATGGCAGGTGCTTTTCAGAACGGTCAGTGTAACAGAACCTGGAAACTGGCGGCAACGTCATCATCTCAGAGTCTGACATTGACTGTGTGGTCTTAGGCAAGGGGTTATTCTCGGAGCCACATGTGAATGGTCCTGCCCACCTCTGGCCCGGCTGGCTGTCTGCCCTGCTCCGCCCCGACTTCCCACCCTGTCCCCATCCTCCCCTGCCCTCCAGGTGGACTTGGCCAGTGGGGAGGCTGGCAAGGGAATCCAAGGAGGGAGGAGCAGGAGGTACGAGCATTTATTCCCTGGCTCCTTCTGCCCTGGCCAGCTGTGTCCATCACGGAAGGCCGGCTCCTGCCAGCAGCAACCCCCACCAACACACAGGGCTCTCTCTGCACCTCTGCACCCCTGCACCCCTGCTTTCCCCTTCAGGCCGAGGGGTGTGTATCAGCTTCCTGTTGCTGCTATAACAGACTTTCACAAATGGGGCCGCCTCAGAACATAGATCTGTTAGCTCACAATTTGGGAGGTCTGAAGTCCAACATCAGCTTCAGGGGCTGGAAGCTCAGGGGAGACTCACCTCTCACACCTGCTAGTACACCATCAAATCCACTGTAGCACGTGGTTTTCTGATGACCACACCTGTTAGTCTCATCCCTTTGCAGACCCTTCAGGCTCTTTGGGGGAAGCATCTCCTCTCTCCCCAAGGGCCGAGAGCAGTCTAAGCCCACATCACCCTTCGTACTTGGTCAAATAGATCAAAAGCCATGACGTAATTGGCTGAAATGATATGTCCTCTAAAAATATGGCTCCAGGTCCAAATACTTAAATCCCCAAATGCAATTCTATTATGAAAGTGCGGTTCAGTGAATGTAGGTATTTAAAGCTATCGCCAAAGTAACCATAGTGTTATTAACTGTGGGGTGGTGCTTCGAAGGAGAGAAATAAAACTTGGTTCTTCCTCTACTGGTCTCCATCTTGAGGGGAAACTGTTTGGATTAGAAGTTCAGTAATTAGGGGGGCTCTTGGGAGGCACAGGTGGTTAAGGGACGGACTTTCAGTTTCGGTTCAGGTCATGATCTCGGGATCGTGAGATCGAGCCCTGTCGGGCTCTGCACTCGGCTGGGAGTGTGCTTGGGATTCTCTCTCTCCCTCTGCCCTTCCCCCTTGCATGTCCACATGCTCTCTCTCTCTTTCTCTCTCTCTCAAACAAATAAATAAATCTAAAAAAAAACCAAAAACAAAGAATTTAGTGATTAGAGCTGTAATTCAGTAATCGGTTCTTAGAAATCACACACCCATCCCATCTTAGTCAGCTCAGGCTTCCCTAAGAATATACCAAAGGCTGGGCATTTACCCCTCACGGTGCTGGAGGCTGGGAAGTCCAAGATCAAGGTGCTGGCAGATATGGTGTCTGGTGAGGACTCCCCTCCTGCTTCACAGAACAGCATTTTCTCGCTATGTCATCACATGGCAGAAGGGACAAGGGTACTCTTGGGGTCTCCTTCATGCATAAGAGCCCTGGTCCCACTCATGAGGCTCTATCTCATGACCTAATCACCTCCCAGAGACCCCACCTCCTAACACCACTATTACCTAATGGAGGTTAACTTTCAACATACAAATTTGGGGTTCAGTCTGTAGCACCTCCCTGTTTTGGAGAGGGGCTATCCAAGGCTCAGAAAACAGAAGGGAGTGGTCTCCAACTGCACAGCTTGAAGCGAGTCCATTGAGGCCCTGGAAGGCCCTTCCTAGTATGTGTTGCAACGATCACATCTTTGTGGTCTGCTTAATGGTCCTTCTCCTGCTCTGTGACACCAGGACCTGCCGTCTGACTCACTCTGTACGCCAGGTCCCCAGGAGGTGCTCCATAAGCTGGAGTTTATACTGGAGGGAACAGGGCCCGAGGGAGCACAGAACTGCAGAATCAGAAGAAAATTTAGAATATGGGGGCATTCAGTACTTACTTTGGCACGTGAAAGATCAGCCCCATTTGGATATTCCGGGGAACAGGCACTTGCTGCAGCAGACATGTCTCGTTCCCACGATCTTTTTCCTTTTTCCTCTTGCCGACAGAATCCTGCTCTCCATAAGGACAGCAGCGCAGGCAGCTGGGAATGGCGGTGTGAAACAGTCTCACCAGTGAAACACAAAAAAACATCTTCCGGGAATTCCTTTAAAAACATCAAAACGTTGCTTTCCTAATATAGGCACCGCCCACGGTTCCTTACCACCCTTCCAGCTGTCCTCTGGTCTTCCCACCGGGCCTCACGTTGCGTGAGCCTGTAGGCAGCCCGCTGATGGGGCAGCCGGTAGAAGCCTGGCCACCTGGCCACACCAAGAAAGGGAAAGGAGGGACAGGAAAGCAAGGGCCCACGAGGCTAGACAGGCATGGGGAACTTGTGGCTTCGCTGAAGGTGAGTGTTTGGATAGCTGCTTTTTATACTCCTGTGTTGGGAGACCCCACAAATCAGTGGGGTCCTAGCAGAAAACAGATGGCATACATACAGGGTTTAATTGAATGAGGGCTAGGGAAGATTCCTGGAGAGGTGGGAGCAGGGCTGATAACCCTTCCATGGAATGGAGGCATCAGCGGTCACCAGCACCGGTGGGAGCTGTAGCTGAGAAAGAGGAGGTGTCCCACGGGACTGACAGCCACAGCAGAGAGGGATTGTGGGCAGGGGAGATCCCCCAAGCTCTCTCTTCCTGCCCCTGATTGCTTCCTGGTGTCTGCCATTGGCTGAGCCCAATGGGAAGCCAGAAGGCAAGGGAGCCCCCCAACCCTGGGGTGGTATCATCTACCCAGGTCAGGCTCCCAGGCACAAAGCAGGGCAGAGATGGGTGGAGAATTTCTTAGAAGGGCAACCTGAGAATATCCAGCACCTCCAAGATGCCCAGGGCTCCCCTGACCTTTGTGTGAGAATGAATCCCACCCGAGCCCCCGCCCTTCAAAACAATAGATATTCCGATGTCTCTTGGGCACTCAGTACCTCCATTGATTTGGTCAGTTGGAACTCAGGTCCAGTAAAGACAAACGAGGCTCTCTGGAGCTTTCTGGAGCTTTTCACGGTTTACAACTCTTTGGCTTTCTAGCTCTCTCAGCATCTCAGGGCCCAAACTTTAGCTGCTCTGATTTCAAAGCATGATCCTTCCACTTCCTCCCCTGCTTCAGTGAACCAGAAGCCGAGGCCATTCAAAAGCTGAGGACTCTTGGGCCTCATTTATGTCTGGCAAGAGAGAAGTATCCGAAACAAGGAAAACCCACGTGGCCTCCGAGTGTGTGAGCCATCTCCACTTGTCTCCTGTGAGCCAGGAGATGGAACCTCCCCACCCTGACATCAGAGACAGGGTCACAGTTTGGCCTCTGTCTGGGAAACCACTGCTATTACACCAGGTAGGGGACTTGGAATAACAGAAAGAATGTGGGCTTTGGGACAAGACAGACCTAAATTCAATTCCTGGCTTTTCCACATTGCTGTGTGACCACGGATGAGTGCCTTACCCTCTCTGAGCCCAAGTTTCATTATGAGCCATTGAATAAATATGGAGTGCCTACTATGTGCAGAGTAGAAACACAGTAGAGAATCAGACAGAAAGGTCCCTGTTCTCAGGGAGGTTACATGTTGGTGGAGGAAAAGACAGTAGGTCATTCAACAAGATAATATTGAGTGATCACAGATATATGGAAAATAAAATAAGGAGAAAAGATGGGCAGAAATATGGGAAGAGGGATCTACTTCAGCTTAAGTAGGCAGAAAAGGGGTCACGGAGATGGTGATACTGAAACAAAGACCAGAACGGTGAGAAAGAGCCAGCCATCCAAGGACCTGGGGCTGGCAGAACATTCCAGCAGAGACAGCAGCAAGAGCAAAGGCACGAAGCCTGGAAGAGAATGGAGGGTAACGATCTCCCGTAGACGAGAGTGGTAGCCATGGCAGTAGGGAGGTTTGGGGGATTCTGGATTGCAGTTTGGAACCGTTTGAATCATTTGACTTTTCTTAACCTGTAAATCAAGGGGGAAATAGTAGTTGTGTGGATCGACATGGCGGAAGGCAGGTGAACCCTAGCAGGTGATACCATGTCCCACTTGAGCTTTTATTTAACAAGGCAGTCTGCGGTGCACAACGAATCTTCACGGTAACATTCCCAGGTTGGTGTTTCTAACCTTCATTTTGAGAAATGAAGAAACTGAAGTGCGTCGAGTCTCTAAAGGGACACCAAACTAGTTAGTGGGTTGGACAGGACTTGAAACGAACGCACATTCTTCCCACTACACGCACGCCTTTGCTATTATTATCAATAATTATTTCTGGAGGGGTGCCTGGGTGGTGCAGTGAGTTAAAGCCTCTGCCTTCGGCTCAGATCATGATCCCAGGGTCCTGGGATCGAGCCCCACATCGGGATCCCTGCTTGCCGGGGAGCCTACTTCCCCCCCTCTCTCTGTCTGCCTCTGATCTCTGTCTGTCAAATAAATAAATAAAAATCTTGAAAAACAAAGAGAGAGAGAGAAATTATTTCTGGCACCCACTCTTCACTCAGTGACAGAGTTTCCCATCCATTCACCCCAAAAATCCATTCCCTCTTTTTTGTGTAGGTCTCCTAGACTACATGTCCCAGCCTCCCTTGCACATGTCATATGACTGATTTTCAGCCAATGGCCTGTGAGTGCAAATTTTTGGTCCGCCAGGAAGGAAGCGTGCCTCCTCCACCCAATTCTGTTCTCTACTGCCAGCATTTTGAAGTTAAAAAAGAGAGCGAGGGGGAGAGAGAGAGAGAGACCCAAAGGAAAGGCAGCACGACAAAGGAAAGAGCTGGGGCCCTGAGCCCCTGGATGGTCACGAATGTGGAAGAAGAGATCAATGAAAAGGTCAGGAATCCCAAGTTTGCCTTAAAGGAGGCGTAGGATCTGAATGGGTGGAAATCCTGGGAGGGTAGGTAGGCTCACAGCCTTTGAGTTCAGACAGCAGTAGGCTCGGCTGCCGCTCTTTCTGTGTAACTTGGACCAAGTGGCTTCACCTCTCTGAGCCCCTTAGGAGGTTAATAGAACTTGCTCTGCAGGGAGGACGAAACAGAATGAGGTACATGAAGGGTCTGGATCCAGACACAGAGAGCGTGCTTAAGAAATGGTCACTGTTGTCATGATTAATGCCAATCAACGTTGCTCAAGAATGGAGACGAGGCCTTGTTGGGGGAAAAAGAGCCCCGTGGCTTCAGGTCCCCAGAGCCGTCCCCAGAGACGGGTGTCGCAACCGCTGAGACACCTAACAGGGAGATATTGAAACTGGTGACTCATGCTTGGACTATTATAAGAGCCTCTTAATTATCCTCTCCCCTCCCCTAATCCATCTTCACACCTCAGCTGGCCTTGTCATCGTAAAATGGTGTTTATCCCGTCTTTCCCTGATGACACCCATTCAGGGCCCATCCTGTTTACATGGGCAAGTCCCAGCGTCCTCGCTTCATGTTCAGGTCATGTTCTGTGGGCACACTGGACTTGCAGACGCTTGTTGGAAATGCAGCTTCTGGGGCCCCAACCATATCTACTGAACAGAACATTTGGGGGCCCCAGAAATCTACATATGCTTCAAGCCTCCCTGGTGTGCTACCCCACCCTCCACCCTTTAACCCTTCTGAACATATTGCCCTGTCGCCCCCCACCCCCAACACAAACCTCACGCCTGAGCCACAAAATTATACTCATTTTCTGCAACACACCATAGGACTTTGTAACCACAAAATAGGAGACATTCTTTAAAGCCCTTGCTGTGTGCCAGTTTCCATATTTGAATTTTCTCATTACATTACAGGTGCCATTTTTTGGGTCCCCATTTTATAGATAAAGAAACAAAGGCTTCATGGTGGGTCCAAGGTCCTATAGCTGGGAGGTGATGGAGTTGGGATATGACCCAACTTTTGGCTTTTCTGGACCAGTTAAGGGTGGGGGTTCCCATGTGCCAGGCAGGACCTTGCAGATAAAGCTGGGAGTCCCAGGAGAAGCTGGAATCAAGAACAATCAGGAAAGCTAATTGATGTAGTTGTGTACACAAGTAGGAGGTGGAGCCTTCCAGAAGTAGGCCTGGGAAACCAAAGGGTGTCGCAACTCTGGCAATACTGGGCAAGGCAGGTCTCAAGGGGGGGAAAGCTCCCCATATTAAAGTGGCCAGGCAGGGTCTGGAGTCAGGCTGCCTGGTTTCAAATTAAGGCTGTGTCTCAGGGCTAACATGGATCAAGCACTTATAATGGGCTCAAAAACTTGGAGCAAATAACTAAACATTCTGGGCTTCTCTGTTCCTTCATTCCTAGAAGAGGGGAACTGATTTATTCAGCTCGGAGGGAGTGAGCTCTTCCCAGGAGGCAGGCCCTCCTCTGGAGCTGGGGAAGACAATGCCTGAGGCTAGGTCATAAAGTTTGTGTGTGCATTCGATGGTTTAATACATTAAAAAAACAAAAACAAAGAAACTGGCCCTGAAAATGCTTTTAATTAACATATAATTTAAAAAGCTTCTAATTAATGGTATTTATTAGGATTATTTATTTTGATATTATACTTAAATTTGGAAAAAGCTTACCAACATAATCGCCAGGTAAGGTTACCAGGTTCATATCTTGCTAGCTATACGTTATCAACTAATTCAGGCCCTTCCCCCAATTTTTATAAATAAAGTTTTATTGGAACACAGCCATTGTAAGCATTTGCATACGGTCTATGGCTGCTTTCTCCTTACGATGGCAGAGTTGTGCGATTATGACAGACACTGTATGGCTCACTGGGCCTGAAATATTTACTACCTGGGCCTGTGTTTAAAAAAAAAAAAAAGAAATTGCAGACCCTTGGACAGACTCATGGAAGGTACAGGGTGAGGGTTATTTATGGTTCTCTCTCCTTATTGTTGTATTTGGCTTCTAACCTTTCTCCGATCCTCCTCAAATATTATGGCTAGCAATGGTATTTCCATACAGGAATAATTTTAAGGTCTTTTCTATAGGAATGGTTGTGGTACAAGATGGATTAAATTTCCCCCAGGTGAATATCAGAGGAGAAAGACCCCAGATCATAGGTTAATTCCCATAAAATGAGAAATCTCTATGCAACAGATTCTTTAAATTCCCTGTGTTGCTCTCATTACATGATGAAAAACCCAGTCCCGTTCTTTTATTAAGCACGGAGCTAAGTAGATTTTCTTTAGGTGTATAATAAGGAAAGAGATCAAATTTCTTTTTTTTTTTTCCTAGTATCTTAACAACTGGAAACTTTTGAATAGCCAGAATTTGGATGTAAACTTGAATAGCACGGTTCTAAGTAGGGTTAGGGGTCAGATCATGCCAAGTTCAAAGGCCGCCTTGGTCACTCGCTGGCTGTGTGACCTTGGTCAAATGATTAACACCTCTGGGCCTTTTCTTACTTACAAAGTGGAGATGAAGGCATCTGCCTCATGAAGTTATTGGGGGAATTAGTGGAATAATGGGACGAAACCATAATAAATGAAGGCAAAAGAGCATCTAGCCTAGAGGGTGTAGGTTCTGCTTCTCTATCAATGAGCCGGTTGGTGTCATGCCCCCCATGCACAGTCTGTATTTGCCTGCAATTTACAGACCAGGGCTCTGTGCCCTGCACTTAGAAAACCCTCCATCAGGCTTGTTGACCTGACTGAACTGGGACTGTGAGATCATTCAGACGAACAAGGACAGGACCAGACAGGGGCTGGAAACATCTCCCCGCTCCAGGCTTCTCCCTGCGGGTCCAGAAGATCTGAGCAATTGTAAATGGATGCTCCCTGCTGAGCCGTTAGCTGCATTACACCAGCCCCTCCCCACCTAGACCCCCGATACCTCCTGCTCGGGGAACATCTGTCTCAGATCCCCTAGGAGCCTGCTCCTCGCCCGAGAATCAGTGAATCTGCATGTTTGTAGCCTGAAAATATTGATTTCAGGCCTCTGTTGAATCACATTCCCTCCCAAACTCCTCCCGCTGTCATCCCCCTCATCATGGGGCACTGAGCACTTTCTAGAAGGTTCTGACACAGACTTTTAATTTGGGCAGGAGCTGGGGCCCGGGGAGGTGGGGGCCGGTGTATGGGGAGAAGAGGTGGTAGGAGAAGATAAATTCCCCTTCACATAACCATCAGAGGAAGACAGTCCCGAACAATGGCCAGACCATCCTCACAGGCAATGATGACAGCCGTTTCGAAGTTATCACACCCCGGCACTATATTAAGGCCCTGAGATTACAGTGTGGTTCATTAGAGGAACATCTGTTGGAAATCAGCACGGAGAGGCCAGATATGATTGCTAAAAAAGCCTGGGGGGAGGCGGGCTGAGACCACTTCTCTGCAGGAAGAAAATGTCCAAAGAGGCACTGTGTTTTGGGCTCTTCTGTGGCTCACCGTCCCCCTCTGCCCTAAAACCAAGGAGCTTAACGTAAGCGGGGTCGGGAGCATAGATCAGGAAGCATTTTCAAGACCCAGAAGTCAATTGAAGTAACGGGGAGAGTAAAAGCCAGCACTGATTAGGACTTCCTGTGTGCTAAGTCCTGGGGTATGTCTTCATACATAGTATCTCATTTAATCTCTGCACTGACCCTGTGAGCTCATACTATCGTTATCCCACTTATGGCTCAGGGAACCAAAGATCAGAGAAGTCCAGGGACTTGCACAAGGTCATGCATCTTGTGGTTGATGGATAGGGGGACCTGCTGTTCTGTTTCATCCAGACTGCAGGGCTTTCAACACTAACCATGCGATGGTCTCAGGCAAACCCGGAAGGAGCTTGCCTTTTAATCGGCATTGGTGTGATGTCGAAGTTTATGTTCCTATTCATTCTGCTCCACGGTTTCCCCCACCCTCTGCTCCTGCATTCTGTCATGCACTCACAGTCATTGCAAAAGTACTTCCTGAGCACCTGCTAGGTACCAGGCACTGCTCTAGGCATTGGGGGGTCACAGCAGGGAAGAAGACAGGCTGAGATCCCTGCCACGGAGGAAGGCACAAGGTAGTGGCCCCCTTGTTATAGTGTGTATCCAAATACGCTCTAGGTTTTCCCAGGGCGGTAGAAGGATCATTCTAGAATTTTCTGCCCCCATATTTCAGAGAAGGATCTGGAACAGCCTCCAGAAGGGGTATGTATGCAGAAGGCTCATTAACTCTATCACGGTGCCTCTTCAGTCTAGAAATAGGACAGCCAAAGGGGCGTTGTGATCAAAGTGTGCGCAATCAGGAGGGTTATAAATAGGGGAAGTCGGGCTTCGCCGAATTCCTGTGTACCAGAACCAGGAGAGGCCTCGCAGTGCAAGAGTTTTGGGTCAAGCATCAATAAGATACATGCTCAGTGGGGCCGTAGAGGGCTGTGGGATTTAGAACCAGCCAGACCCATGTTCCAACCCAAACCTGCCACTTTCTAGTTGGGGGATCTTGTGCACATCCTTTAATTTCAAAATTTTTATTTTCTTTAAAGTGAGGAGGTGGGCAAGACGGATTTCTCCAAGGCTTCTGCCAAAAGTGCATTAACGTACAGAATAAGTGAGCTCATCGATGAAATTCAAATATCTCTTCCCTTTCTTTTCTCTGTCGTCTTATTTTTAATGAATGGACCTTTTTGTAGCATTATTATATTCCAGGCACTGTTATGAAGACTTACAGATATTAACTCATTGAATCCTCCTGATGTCCCCAGGTTACGAGGATTACCCCAGATAGGGTCACTGAGGCAAAGAAAAGGCGAATTAACTCACCCCGACTTCACAGCGTGGTCAGTTGGTAGAGCTGGGGCCCGGACCCAGGGTGGTGTGGATTCAAGCCCAGGTTAAAGAGGATTAAATCAAGCCACAGGGGAAACCTCCCACATCTGGCTATCAAGAACCCCAAAGCCAAAGGCATGACTAGCCTCTGGGCTGCTGGAGAGGCTCGCAGGGGAGAGGCCAGAGGGTAAAATGGAAGCTAGTGACATTAGGCAGATCCTGACCAGGCTTCTGGAAGGCATAGCCGCAGGGCCTGGAGCAATCCCGGCGTGCTCTCCTAAGACCTCCTTCCCCAGCTGCACGTGTTTTTGTCCTTGATGCTGCCCTCCTGGTGGGAGAGACTTTCTGCCAGGGTCAGGCTGTACATAGAAGGACACACTTTTCCCTTAATAAGTTGGGTCCTTTATTGTTAAAACGGGGGCACATTGGACAGTGGGAGGCAGCACTGTTCATGATTACACCAAGGGAGCAGCATGAACCAGGAGCTTATGGTCACTCTGCTTAGGCAGAACACCTGGAATTAAACACTTCCGGGAGCTGCTCCTTGGGCCCAGGTGAAAGGCATTGGGGTGGGAAGCAGCCAGCCAATGGGCAGCCACCACGCACCGAGGGGAGAGTCAAAAGGACTGCCCTTAGCCCCGCTTTTCCTCCCGAGCCTGCTGTCCTTCCCGACTGCCGGGCTGGAGGCTAGACGAGGTGCTTTTATTTCTTCTGACTCCTTATGGGTTTTTTTTGTTTGTTTTATTTTTTGGGGGGGGTGCATTCCTAGCTAGGCTTTCTTTCTGTCTCTTGAAATGTTCTAGATTTGGGGCAAATGCAGTACTGTTTTCCTACCTGGGGGAGGAAGGAAGAAGGGGGATGAAGTCCGAGTCAGAGGCAAGAAGGATGTGCCGAAGCAGGGGGCCTGGAGCTGTCTCCCTCGGGGAAGACTACCAACGTTGCCCCTGGTCCGGGGCTGCGGAGGGGACGTGGGGTGGAAAGGGAGGTGGAGGGAAGGAAAGAAGGGAGCTGAGCTGTTTGTCTGGGAGTCCACGGGGTGGAAGCTCGTTCTTCTTCTGTGAATCTAAGAAGCTGCTTCTCTACCTTGTAAAACTTTCTCTCTTGCAAAGATCCTGTGCGCAGGCAGGACACACGCTTTGAGAGGCTTGTGCAGCTCCCTGTGGGGGGTGTGGACCACAACAGAGGGAAACAGGGTGACAAGGACGGCTGTGTTAGGGCTGTCTGGCAGAAGGTCTGCTCTGTGCCACTGCAGGCACCCCCACCGCACGGGGCTCCCTGGCTGCAGCCGACTTCTCAGGGGCCCTGGACTCTGAGGGTCCACTCCCTGAGGTGTGCAAGAAGACCTACGGGTTCCTTCACAGCAGCTCTCCTAAGGGCTGCGAGCAGACCTCCATCGGCTTAAAATCTACCTGGGTGTCTTCCCTGATAGGGGAAGAGGCTTTGGTAACTCTAATCTCGCTATGTTCTGTCCTAGCTTTTTCTCAACTCCTCCCCAGTGACTTTGACAACTGAGGCCAGAAAGGGGGTGCAGAGCATGTCTGCAAGCCCCCCCTGAATTCAGAGTCCGTGCATTGCTAGGGAAGGGGTGAGGTCTAGAGGTTCCGGAGCCTGACTCCTGTCTCCTGGGGACCTCAAGCAAGTTACTGAACCTCTCTGTACTCCTAGTTCTCCACTGAGAACTGGCATAATACGCAGTCCTAAGGTTATGCCGGCTAAATGGGTCCACTGTTCAAATGATCAGCTCTTTGCACTAGAACAAGGCGGAGGTTAGAGAAGCAGGCTCCAAGAGCTGCTGTGGGGAAAACCAATGCTTTCTGAAAGGTTGAGCCTCAAATCAGCAGGTTCAAGCGGAGAGCCCTCCTTGCTTGGTAAGCACATTACATGCTGGTGGCAACAGCTGGCTCAGCCTGGGGTCTCAAGCCTCCCTGCGTGGTTTTCCCTGCCTCTTTCCTGAGCTCTCTGCCCCTTGGATGGTGGGAAGGGCAGAAGGAGGCATGCCTGGCAGCCCAAACAGCTTCACATTCTCCCGGAGCCCCGAACAGATCATGTAGAAATCAAGACCACATGTGTCAAGTGGGAGCCTCCCTTTCTTCCAAAACTTATTCTCTGTAGGGATAATGCTGCTGGAGGAGACAGCACCCTATTCCCCCCGGGCCACCCTCTTACCATAGCTTTGCTTTCTTAAGCTCTCATGCTGGGAGTAGCTAAGTCCCGGCAGATGGAGGTAGAGCCCGATCTCTCATCCCTCCTGATGAATGTCAAGTGTGAGGCTTACCTGGCAGCTCCTAGGGTACCAGCTGCTGCTGCCATAAAGTGAAATCTTAAGCTGGTCATCGAGCCTCCTTATTTAACTCCACTAAAGTGAGGTTCCCAGTCCTACCTAAGCATCCTTCAGGACCTTCTCAGCACCTTTTCTTCTGTCCTGCCTTACTCCCTTTTACTCACACCCTCACAGCCATGTCTTCTAACCTCAGTCTCCTTCTTGGAACTGGGTTCTTGCAGAGGCACGAGACGAAGCTAGCACGTTCACCGTAAATACACGGTCGTGGCCTCCTGCCGCGGCCTCCCCTGGGGTCTATCCGGGACTTACCGGCGTGCCCAAGTGCTGGTCTAGTTTGTAGTTCCTCTTTGCTGTGGGGCAGTCCTCGTGGGCACCTGCCACATCTTCCTTGTTCTGCCGGTGATGGGCAGTCGTACCCCTAAAAAGGACATTTAGCTGCCTGGGCTGTACTGCTAGAGGTCAGGTGTAGGAAGGGGGTGGTTCCTGGGGATGGGTCCTTAAATAATGCTGTGAAGGGCACATGGGGCAAGCTGGCCCCAGAAAGCCTGGCCCACTTTGGGCTGATAAAGGAAGGCGGGCCTCCCTAATTCCAATGCCCCACAAGCTCGTGGTCACTCCTCCCTGGGGGACCACACAGCCTACCTTGAGCATGCTACTCTTCTAATATGCCTTTCCTACTGGTACATCTGCCTTTCTAGAAGGCCACCTGTCCTTGCTTCAGCTACCAGAAGTGTTCTTACAATGCATACAAAGCTTAGAATGTTCCTACTTCCCCTTGACCTTGTGGCTTCTACAAGGCTTGTCTTTCATCTTGCTGGCACCCCCATGGATCTGTGTCGTAACTTGGGCTCCCTTGGAAGTGGAGTCTGTCCAGATCTCAAGACAGGCAGGTAGCTTAAGACAGTCCTGGGGAGTGGCAAGCAATAGAAAAGGAACAAAACCAGAGTGTAATGAGGTGACCTGTGTGAGCCTCTGGGGTCACACATATCTGGCAGCGTGGTCCATCCCAGCTATGGGAAGCAGGCCACTGGCTCATTGGCTCCAATCTCGCATTGGGTAAAGGTTGAATCTGGGCTTAAACTTGGCTACACTGGCAAGTGACACACATCCATGGGGCGAGCTGTGTCTTGAGAGCAGAAAGCAAAGCTGTTTGTAGCCAGACACCCCCTCCCCCCACTTAGAACTCCCCATCTTTGGCACATCGGAGACTGGGAAAGACCCAGGGTGAGCACTGGGGGCACACGTATCTGCTAGCTGCCTGAGCAGGCTCTGCCCACCCCTCTCTCCTCCACTGGGCTGCGTATTCCTTAAGAGACAAAGATGGCCCTGTCAGTCGAGGGAAACAGTATGTGATGGCTGGCACGAGCCTTCTTCCAAGTGGCAGTTCTGAGGGGGTGAGGCTTTAGACCCCAGACCAGTGGTCCTGGGGCCCATACTGTGTGTGCACGGGGAGGTAGGGGGAGAGTCAAGGCCACAGACCTTGGGCCCAGTCCCCTTGGTAGAACAAGCAGAACAGGCTGTGAAGTGGACCCAAGCCTGCCTTTTCCACGGGGCCCTGCCTTACGCAGGGCCTGTCTTGTATTCCTAATCTGAGATCGCTCCAAGTCTCCTCAAAGTATTCTAGAGCTCCAGCTTTCACCAAAGCCCTCGTCTGTATTAACGCTGGTAGTTCTAGATGCCCAGTCACTCAAGGCTGGGGACTCAGGGCAGGTATCTTAGGACCCTGGTCACAAGTGACCAGCCAGGGTGGTCCCATGAACCAGGGATGGCGGAGGCTGTGCTAACAGACGCTTGGTGTGAGGAACATAATGAGGGAAAGTAGTGCTTGTGGTCTCTCCCACCCTCTCCTGGACGGGGTGTTACCTGGGTGATGGCTTTCAACGCCAACTGTAAGAGTCCAATATGGGTGAGGTTGGGAGACTGGTGGGTGACCTGCACCGTGTCCCTGACCGTTACGTACGTTTCTGATGTGACATGACCTTCATGATGTGATCTGGAGGGGCACAGTTCCCAGGACCCCACTGGGAGTGCCAGGTCTGCCTCCAGATTGGTGTGTATCCGGGGAACCTGGCCAGTCCCTCTTCCTCTGCCCGGATGGCCGCCACTGCCCCCCTATGATAAGTGTTCAGCATGAGCTGACGGATGGCTCCACCTCCGAATCAGCAGCCTTGCCACGAAGTCGAAACTGAAGTTGGGTTCTAGGCTGCGAGTTAATCATGCGCTTTCAGCCTCAAAATCCGTTCAGGCACCATACACCTCTAGATCTGCCCTGTGGGGATGCCAGGCTCCACGGATCCTTAGGACCCAATCCATTAGGTACTATCTTCACCTTTTGTTAAATGAGGAAAAGTAAAGTTTGGGGAGAAAAGGGCTCTACCCAGGTAAGAACTGGTTCAGAGGACTCCAGGAAGTCAAGCAGACCTATCTCTTTATTCTGCTGGGTTCTAGGTGGAGGGTAATGGACTGCCAACATTCCTTTGGGGATGTGTCCTGCCTCCCCTATCTTGGTACGTAGGATGAGCAATGGGCTTCTAGGAGTCACTGTCCCTTGGAGATTCTGATGTGACTTGGCTGCCTCTTTATGCATTCTCACCTACTGTTACTTCCTCCTCTCCCCAGCCCCAGTGCTCCCTGTCCAGCTGATTCCCACAGCTATGGCCTTGTCCTAGTTCCAAGGTGCTGGGCGCAGCTCTGGCTGCTGTGTTTCCAGTGGTTAGTGGCTTTGCTCTCCGTGGTACTGTATAAACACGGGCAGGTAGATCCGAGGTGGGGAGAGCAACCTGGTGCCATCATAGCCCCAAAGGCTTTTGCCCATCACCTCCTTGTGTGGCAATTTGGGAGCCCTGTGGGAGTCTCATATTCTGGAGGAGGGAACCCCATGGAAAGCCGGAGCCCCGTGGTTCAGGAATGAAGTCTTTCACTGATGGCATCATGGTGAGTGTCTAGGAGAGGCTGTGTACTTCAAGTCCCTCCTAGAATCCAGACTGGGTTGGAGGGATCGTGGGCCTGTTTTCAAAACCTGAGTGTTCTCTTGCTCCTCGACCTCTGAGACTGTTCCATTTCTAAGCCTGTATGACCAGGGACTGAAGCCAAGTTAAAAAAAAAAAAAAATCCCACCTCGGGGCTCAAGGGAATAAAGTAAGCCGAACTACAAGCACTTGCTACATGCCAGGCACTTAACCAAGAACGAGGGACACCCTAGCATCCCTGTAAACTTGGACTCCAATTCTACCCTCTATTCTGGACTCTCTTTTGCCTTTGACTTATGAAGACAATACGTGTTGATGGAGGAGCAGAACTTTCCAGGGGGAGGGACAAATCTCCACCTGCTGTCAGTAACCTGTAAAACTAAAGGTCTAAACCAAAGGTTTGGAGAGGAGCTGTCCCGCAACCTCCATCTTAAATGATAGGTGATCCTGAAGGGTCCCCGCTGCAAGGCGGTCACATGCCCGAGGCTTTCTAACTCTTCCGGGATAAAGTACTAAAAACGAACTTGAATGGCCTACACCAGCACAATGCTATGCCATCTATCCAGCATAACTCCTGCCCCTGGGCTTGACTCCAGCTTGGGGTTCACTTCCAACTTTGGGTCTGGTAGTCGGTGAAGGCTCTGGCAAGGCACATCTGTGCAGATGTCTCTGAATTAGTGAAGCCCATAAGAACTTCAACCCTTCAAGGTGAAACAGCCAGTGCAAAGGTCCTGAGGTAGTAATGAGTTGGGCAAACAAGGCTATGGAGCACGAGAATGGGGTTGGTGGCTGTGGCTAGAACATGAGTGTACAGGTAGACAAGGTCCTGAATCTGTAGGACCACAATGATGAAATGGAATTTGCGCTTCATTACAAGGATGTGCAAGCATCAGCTATCAAAGCCTGTGAACAATGTGCTATTCGTCAAGCACTGGCGGGTATCTAACTATAGGCAGTAAGACCTAGCGGTATCCATCAGGAAGCTAGTCCAGTTATCTAGGAGAGCTGGAACATAGATCAAAATGGTGGCAATGTGCGTGGCTCAATGAAATGGGGTGGGGGTTGAAGTGGTGGCAGGATTTCCTAAAGGACTGGGTAACGGGGAGGAAGCAATCAAGATTCTCATTCCCAGTGCATGAGCTAAGCAGGAGGCAGCATTGATGGTGGCTGGGAAGGGAAAGGTACGAGATACAGGCTGCGAGTGGTGCCGTTGGGGCTGGAGGTCCCCCATCATACTAGTTCCCCAGTAGTAGGAACTAGGGATTCCTTGAACTAGCTCCCATCCAAGTTGGGGATCTCTGTAAGACACAGGAGGAACTGGGCCCCTAGTTCCCATAGGGAGGGTGAGGTCGTAATACCACAGTGGTCCGTAAGAATGAGCAGAAGCATCACCAGGGAGGAGTCGGAGAAAGGATGCTAATCAAAACCTCCCCTCCCGAGGACTGCAGAGTTCTAGGAACAGAGATCTGTAGCGGCAAAACTAGGAGCCCAGCTGCCTACTAGAAATGCAGTCAAGGCTACTTCAACTCTCGGAAGCAGATCTCGACCCAGCGAAGGAGGACCATCTAAAACTAAGTAAGCCCCAAGTCAAGAGAAGGTTAGAGACCTGGGACTCTTTGCTAATCTCCCCTACTGTTCTCTACTTTCCAAGCCATCTTTTACGAGCACGGGTTTCTTTTTTACAACCTACTAGAAATGAGATCAACCATTACCCTAGGCAGAAACATCTAAGCAGCCATGCTGATGGTGGAAAGCGTGATCCAGACCCAGTGGCCTCTGGGTATGTGAGTCACCACTGATGTTGTTGTAAAACTAATGGCTTTTCCAAAGCCACTTCTGAAGGCGCCGGAGCTAGTTTAACTAGTTTCAACTGCTCTGGACATTTCTAGCTGTTCTGGGAACCGTCCCTGGAAACCTCTTCAAGTCTTAATAGTTAAGGTGAGTGCTGGGAGGGTCCTTGGATCATGAGCCTGACTGCTCACTTGGTGCCGAAGAGGGAAACCGAGGCCTGCCTGAGCAAAGATTGCAAACCAGATCCTTCCTCTCCTCCTCCCCTTTGTTTACTCTGCCGTCTCTACCTGCTGATGGAAAGTGGAGGGGGAAGGGGGTTCTGATGAAATCTCCTACATTGATTGATTCATCGATGCCTAGAGTAACTCAGCTTGCATTAGTGATAAATAATGCATACCCCCACGTGGAGGTCCAGCATGGAATTGACCGAGAACCAGGGGAAGGCAGGGGCAGCTGTCAGTGTGATGTTAAGTGTGGGGCAGGAATTGAAATGACTCTCCACTACACCAGACAAAAGCCCGGGTGCCGGGCTTTCCGCAATGGCGACCTGCAGCCCCAGGGAAAATCCAACCAACTTTCTTTGAGCCTCAACCTCCCCGGTCCTTCCTCTGAGCTTTGCTGGAGAATCTCACTGTAGACTCCCATAAAGAGGCACCTGCTTTTCTGTCCTTCCAGAACTTATTGAGCACCTGCTGGGGGAGAGTCCAGCTTAACCTCACTGGAGTGTAGGGGCTGGGGAGAGGGATACAGACTTTTACGGTTCAGGCTTTGGGTGGAGGGGGTCCCTCTTCTAAGACTCCAGTAGACCGTTCCCTATGGGTGCTCACACTGCAATAGCTCCGTTCTGGAAAGTCAGGTGCATCTGGAAGCCTTCTAAACAGAGGGGCAGGACTTTGGCCAGATGGAGCGGAGCCTAAGTCAAGGAGGGACCGATGTCTGCTGGAGAAGAGAGCCGGGGTCGGGTGCCACAGGGTCTTGCAAAAGTGTTCACCACACCGTATCCTGCATAGAATGAGGACCACTCCCTTTCTGGATCCCCTTGGAATCAACTTTGAGGCCGATCCTGCACTGTGGTTTTCTTAAGTGGATGCCACGCTGAGGTATGGCCCCCTTGTTAGTCTACCCAGCATTCTAGCACAAAGCAGGAACACACCGGTGGAAGCCAGGCAGTCAAACATAAGATCCTGTAGCGTTTCTAGGCTGGAGGGGAGATGCTAAGAGATGCTCTGGCCTCACCTAGAGCTCAGTCAGGTCTCTCCTCTGAAAGGGAAAGGATGTTCTTTAGCTAGTGGGAAGTCTGTGCACTCAACGCCTTAGTCTTGGAGTCCAACTTCCACATTAGTCCAAATGCAGAATTTAGCAGGCCTGGCTGGTCTGAAAGGCTTAAGACAGCTCTTGGGAAGCCTTGGCTTGCTGAAGATGTGTGCCAGGTACATAGTGTTCAGTGTCTTCTCAAAGGCATTTTTGGTCTCCATGTGGGGCTTGTAAAGCCTTGTCTTCCTCCACCCACAGGAGGGCTGGCCTGCCTTCCCCAGCCTAGGGGCACCAAGGAGAAAATGTTAGGATGAGCTTAGCACACCAGGTGAGTTCCTCCCTCTGAATCTCGTCCTCTTCAGAAAGTGCATACCCCTTCCTACAAGTGAGCCGGCTTAAAGCTCCTGGCCTACAGTAGACACCCCACAAATACCTGCCCTCTTTCCCCAGGTTAGAGACCATCTCGTCTCAGGATCCATTTGAGAGCTAAATGGAAAGGCTCAGATTCTGTCTAATGGGGGAGAACAGGCCTCCATGAGGTGAGTCTGGCTCAAACTAGGGAGAGCTCTTGACCTCCCAGGACAGTCTAAGTGACTCAGGTCTCCATGAACAGATGGTCAACAGAATGACAAACGTATATTCTGGTTGGATGTTGGTTAATGGAGGCCTTGCCACCACCTCTGACCTCCGCGGAATGAACGGACGCCACTCATCCCTGTTTAGGGAACCTCGCTGACCATCCAGAGCCTCTGGTTGATGGCTCAAATGTCTGTAACAGAAAGTGGTAGAAACGGAGTCACGCGTGTACCGTCCTCGGGGCGTTACTTCAAGGGGGAGCTCTCTAACCCCCATGGCAAGCGTCCCTAGCGCCCTGTAATGCTGGTCTGAACTTGTCCATAGCACGTGGGACAACTGAGGCTACCCACAGACTCCACGTGAGTCCTTTGCATAACCCAAACTTGGCAGCTTTAAGCTACATCCCCTCGCTTACAGTTGTGTGGGTACTGACCGGGCGCGGCATTGCCAGATTCTCCACTCCGGTCTCCCAAGGCTGGAATCATGGTGTCTGCTGGGCTGCGATCTCATCTGGATACGGGGGGCAGGTCCGCTTCCGAGCACATTCTTGAGGGTGTAGCCCAGTTCCTGGCAGTGAAAGATGGAGGCTTCTTTCCTGTACATGGTCAGCTGAGGGCCACTCAGCTCCCAGAGGCCACCTATATCCCTAGTAACATGGTCCCCTCCATCTTCAACCCGGCAACCATGTCTTGTGAATCTTTGTCTTGTCTTCAAAATTTCGGACTAGGTCTGGAACTTCTAGACCCACTCTCAAAGGGCTCATGTGACTGGGTCAGCCCCCCCCAAGATCCATGTCTTGTCACACTGGAATGATCCTGGGCGTGAGCTCTTACACATGTGGCTCTCCATCCCCCCACCCCTGCCCACCCGCTAGGGGTTAGACAGGCATGTGTATAGGGGTGACTGTCTTGGGGCCATCTTGGGGTGCTGCCCACCACAAGTCTGCCTCCTGATCCTTTGCTAGACATGCTCAAGGACCAGTCTTGCCTCCCTCCCTGTCCTCCGCTCCTATGACCCTACTGGGGCAGAAGAGATCACTGGCACTTCTGGAACTTCGAGTCTGACTCGGGAACCAAGGCCGTTCTTCTAGAGTAATCATGCCTTTCTGCTGATACAGCCTTCAAAGCGAAGACCAGAATGTGACCCCGACCACAAATCCTGACTTATTTGAGAGGGCTGCCTTCTGAGCTTTTACCTAAAAATGAACCAAAGCTTGGGATGTCTGGGTGGCTCAGTTGGTTACGTGACTGCCTTTGGCTCAGGTCATGATCCTGGAGTCCTTCGATTGAATTCCACATCGGGCTCCCTGCTCTGCAGGAAGTCTGCTCTCTCTGACCCTCCCCCTCCCCCCATGCTTTTTCTCTCGAAAAATTGATAAACACAATCCGTTCCTTTCTGTATGATGTCTCGGAAGCATTTGCAAAAGCCCCACTTAAGCGGGGCTTAATACTGCTGTTATTGTCCACAATTTCTAGAGGCCGTAACAGGCCTGGTCTTTCTTGACCGCCATCCCCTTGCAGCATAGGGGCATGCAAGTAACTCAGCTTTAAGGCGGAAGGGTAGGAGCAGAGGGTTTTCCTTTTGCCAGCTGCCTTCAGTGCTTTTCGCCCGTGAAAATCTCTACATTGGGGGAGTGCTGCCCCCTTTGGGTCAGAGGGAGTAGTGCTCCTGCTGGCCTCATGGTCCCCCTGAAAGGGGTCAGGAATGCCAAGGGCTGACACCTCCTTCACCTCCCCCCACCAATGAATCAATGCTAAGTCGTTGGTGTTTGCCCTCCCCTACCCAAAACTAGGCCCTACCTATTCCTTCCCCCCCGACCTATGTTCTTAGGGGACTCGTTTGAAGACCTTGAGGAAATGCTGGATTGAAGGCAGGGAAATCCACCCTAATTTCAGTCCTGAGCCCTACTTTTCCCTGTGTGTAGAACAGTGAGAAGTTGTTGACTCCTGCCCACAGCAAAGCTGCTACCATTCCTCCTGGACCATTGCTAATGCATCAGCGTTTGGTCTACCATGAGCTTCTGCATGGATGTGCAATCCTTCTCCATGGAGTGGTCGCGGGCAGCTGTGAGCAGAGCTGTAGGCTAGCGTCTGCTGGTCCCTCCGTTCCATTCAGGTGGATTTGCTGGCATAGTAGCTCTGTGGGTCAGCCTGGGGGCTTTATGCTCTCTCCCTCTAGAAATCTCCAATGGGAGTAGAAAGGGACCAGGATATAGGAGTTCCTATCTCGACCCAAGTTCCACAAGGGTAAGAGGCTAGAGAGTAGGAAGTACAGGACAAGCAAGGCTGTCTCTCAGGTTCATGGATCAAAGTTTTCAGAACGTCTAAGCTGAGTGTCTTCTGATAGGTCAAGATCTTTCTAGTCCTTCAGAGCAACTATGCTCTTGGGAGGAGACCAGACCTTCCGACATGAGTTTTGTTCTGGGTTTTGTTACTAACAGCTATCTTTACTTGAGACACTTAAATTCTTGAGACTTGCTCTCTAGTAAAAGGAATGAATGTCTACCTTTCAGGCTTTTGGAGATGAATTGTGATTGACAATGGTTAGCTGCCAGGTGGTTGAAGTCTTCCAAGTTGGACTCATCTAAGGTGCTCCAGCCTTAAGGAGAGTTAATCTCTTCCATGGGACTTCAAGCTTCTCCCTTGGAATATTGCCTGTGTATGGGTCCTCCTTCAGCCCTTTGGACCCCATGCTGTCCTGACACACCGAAGGTCACCATGTCTCTTTGGGGGTGGTGACTCTAGGAGGTGATCGTGTCAGATGGCTGACAGATGAGAGCAGCAATGGGCATCCCATGTTTTTTCCAGGCCTCCAGCAGTCTAGAGGTCATGAACGCTGTTGTAGAATGTAAGGACGAAGTCTGGCCCTCTTGGGCACTGCATACTTATCTCTTGATCCCAAAGGATCCGTTCAAGTTTGGCTGCTGTTCTTCTATCCACACTTACACCTCAATATTAGGACTACATGGCCTAAAGCAGAAAGTCATCAAATAATCAGGATTGGAATCAAATCTGGGTTGACATCAAATCTAGAGTCTAATGTCTCTCAACCTTTAAGATGCGCAGTCCTATCTGATAAAACATGTGTGGATGAGAATAAAAAAGTGGTCCTCAGTTTCCTTGGACGGAAGCCTTGGGTGTATTAGAGTGAGATAATACACTCAACACATTATGAGATGCCTGCTATGCTCTAGAGATCATTGTAGGTGCTGAAATTCAGTGGAAGGAGGGAGTCCCTGCCCACATAGAATATTCTAGATGAATATGCAGAATAAATTGGGAAGCAGTAGAGCAGTAGAAAATGAAGCAGAGAAAAGGATAAACATAAGGGAATCTTGCACTTGATGTCTAGCGAACTACTTAACCATGTCCCTTCTCTGCTTGATCTGCAAATCCATTCTTTTACAGAGTGCATGGAGTCTACAGCTGAGCTGCTGTGCAGTATGAAAAGTTGACAGCAAAGGAGTTCGAGGGGAATACATGTCCTGTCCTTCTGGAGGTTCACCTCCATTCTAGCATATTAAAAGCTCTGATAAGTCCTACAAAGGAATGCATGAGGCTATGTAAACCTGTGTCCCTCCAACCCGGTAACTACAAACCTGTGGGGTGAGAGTGGAACCAGGATCAACTTGGGAAACCTTCACCTAACCTAGCAAATGAGAGGAGATGAGAACATAAAGTTAACTCCCATCCCGTTCAAGGGCTTTGATCATCTTCTCCCAATCAGATGATTTAACTCTAAACATGTAACCGAGGACTAGTTCAGGAGGGAAAGGCCACCTTATGTTCCTGACTTTTTCACCCCAGTGTCTTCCTAAGTGGTTATCTTAACCATTTCAGAACAAGGAAACACAATTCTGACTGAGTCCTCCTGTGGGAGAGTCATGGTATCTGGAAGGCTAACTCCTTGGGAACCTTTTCTAGTTCCACCTTAATAGAACTGGTCCTTCAGTCCTGGGCAAGATGCCCATGTTTCCACACTTAATGAGAATTTCTAGTAAGCCTCCTTAAAAGCACAGAAGTATGAAGCCTAAAAACCTTGAATGAGGGGGAGAAGAACAGTTGGATTTAGGGAAGGAGGGGGTCTCTAGTGCTGGAGTCCCTGGCCCCATTCGGAGACCTGCCATTCACAGCCGGTGGAGGGAACGTGAGATTTGATACTCTGGAGGGCTTTTTACTTTTTTTTTTTTTTTTTTTTTAAATAAAGCTTTGGGTTGAATGAGGCTATGCTACTGGGCCTCTAGTCCAAAGCTCGGCTGGCTTTGGGTTTTCTAAACTCTAGACACTGGTTAGTTCAGACTTAGATACAAAGTTGCCATATGGCCCCAGCAATGCTGTCGCTGGATTCAGCTCCTGACACCACTTGGTGGCTGGGGAGGAATAACTCCTTTGCTCATTAGTGGAAGGTACTAGAAGTACTACAGTATGTGTCCTGGATCATAACTCATAGGCAAACAATGAGAACATGAAAGTACAGACTACTAAAAAAAGTGGAATGTTCCTATAGTGGGTGTATGTGGAAAAGATTAAAAAACCATAAGCCCATGCAAGTTAATGAGGACAGATGGTCGGCACAACGGCTAGAGAATAAATCAGGGCCTTCCCTGACCTGTCAGCCCCATCTTGGACTCCAGGCTAACCTGCGTCTGGTCGGCGGCTCTCCCTGTACACTCCCTACCCTGTGCTGCCCCCACTTCGGAGACCAGCTGGAGAGGAAATGGAAAAGTTCCCAAATGGAGAAAGGAAGTTTACCACGTAGTTCCAGCCCTGGGAGGGCAGGAGGGAAGAGCTGGCATGGGAGCAACTTCGATTAAAGGATTTTGCTCTCAGGAAAGTCCCCCTGTGAGCTAACTTTGCTCACAAAACCCCCAATGTCCTAAAGTTGAGCTAGGGGACTTCTGGAAGGTCCCCTCTTACCGCGGGCTTGGGTTGCCTTTTAGGTGGAAAGCTCTGGTAGAGTTCACTATGGATAGCTGCTCACTTCTGGAGAAGCAGAAAGGGGGGTCGCGACATTCCATCCCCAACGTCCTGGCCCTGGAGCACTTGGGTAGCATGGATGTATAGATTCCTTTAATTTTTTAATTTAAATATTCAATTAACATAATGTGTGTGTTCCCGAGCTAGAGGTCCGTGAGTGTTCTAGAGTCTTCTAGAACACACAGTACCATCCCATCACCCGCCCCCGCTCATGCCTATCACCCAGGTTTTCCCCCATCCCCCTCCCCCGCAGCAGCCCTCAGTTTGTTTCCTGAGATTGAGACTCTCATGGTTTGTCTCCCTCTGATTTCATCTTGTTTTATTTTTCCCTTCCTTCCCCTATGATCCCATTTCTTAAATTCCACATATCTGTGAGATCATATAACTGCCTCTGATTTATTCCGCTTAGCATAGTGTTCCATCCACGTTGGTGCAAATGGCAAGATTTCTTTTTTCCTTTGGATGGCTGAGAAATATTCTATGGTGTGTGCATATATGTACCACATGTGCAGATTCTTAAACTGTGAGGACCATAGGTGTCCTAAGGGTATAATGCATTGCTCACACCTGGAAGATTGGTTCACCCCTGGCCTCTGGGTCCCGTCCAGGGTGGCACTAGGGAGCAGGTGTAGGGGTTTTGGTTTGTTTTCTTCCAGAAGTTCTTCTCTTTGCATCCCTGGAACAAGGCCCTCTTGCTCCCGGTCAGGACCTCTGGGCTCGGAATGGAATCTGTGCTCCAACTTTTCTCCTTCCTGTGGGGCTTTGGAGGCCAGCAAACAAGTTCACGGTGCTCCTCAACCAGAGCGCCAGGGTCTCCGTCACCCCTTAAGCTACCTTCAAAAGACTCTGGATTCTGGCATCAGGTGGGGTGTCCTCCATGTCAGGCAGAATGTCTGGTGTCCTAGATCCCTCACTCTCACGTTAGGGAACTTGACTTGTGGTTCTGGAGCCTGTGGGCTTTGACCTTGGTGGTGCTTGTGTTTCCATAACAGGTTTTTGGTTTTTTAAGGCCTGCTTGCTTCGTGGGAATGAAGTATGAGGATTAAGTGGAAATTGCCACTTGCTGAGGCAGACTGGGGAAGGGCACTCATTGGGGGAGGAATCCAGGTCCATCTTGGACACCATTTGAAATTACCCTTCCGGGGACCCTGGGCGGCTCAGTATTTAGTTAAGTGACCGACTCTTGATGTCAGCTCAGGTCTTGATCTCGGGGTTGAGTTTAAGCCCTGCATTTGGGCCCACTTCAAAAACAACCCCACAAAACCCAACGAAACATACACACACCAACCCTCCCCCCCAAAAAACTTTACCCTTCCAGTGCAGAAGGCTAGAAGACACAGAAGAGGCTTCCAGAAGCCTCGAGAGACCTTCATTCTGCACTACTACAACGCCTCTCCCTGAACATCACAAACCAGCCCGTGATGATGGGATGGGAGGACAGAGCTAGTGTGAAGCCCACGCTGTTTGCGTGACTGGTTACCGCCTCCCTTCTAGGAAACTCCTTAGGACAGGAAAGTGTCTCCTTTATCCCAGGGCCGTGACCTCATCTGTAGATCGGACTGCCTCTAACTAGACAGATGTCTGCAAGAACAGGGACTCTGGTGGTTCATCCAGCTTGCCTGTGGACCAGTGCCTGGCCTAGAGCAAGTATGGGACATTATGTGATGAACATAAGGTGGGGGGTGTTTTTCCCCAGCTCTCCAAGGGAAAATCTTACACTCAAGGCATAAAGTCCAGCCAGGCCTGAGTCCTCAAAGTGCTATTTTGGGGAACCCTCACGTGCAACAGCCTCCCTTGCTCCTCCTAGAGGAAGCAACCCTTCTTCCCCTTCTATGGTGTCCTAGTAGACATAGAAGCAACTATTCTTGGGGCATGGCCTCCCGTCACAAGTGTCGAAGGCCCTTGTCGAAGGCAACTTGTGGCTTGGGATAGTTTCTAGCTAGGGCCTCATATGCCCAAAAACACATGTAGCTATTTAGGTGGAAGTAGAGCTAGAACTCAAACCAAGTAACTAAGAGGCTCCGGTAAAAACACCTTTTGAAGAGTGTATAAAAGTTGAATCGCTGTTTGTATATAAGGGAAGAGGGTTTTCCAAATATACTATGACTTCAAGTATGGCCTACTATTATAGGGAGGTATCGAATTACTTCTCCATAATCAAATCTTGATAAGACTCCATCTTATTGGGGCCAAAAAAAAAAACCCCACCAGATGGTTGAATTTAAAGTGTCAAATCTCAAATGAGAGCGTATTAGCTCAGAATACCCTGCTACCCATAAAAAGGCCACTCTCCTGGCCTTTTGTGCATCCAAGTCTCACAGTGATGGTGGAACCATGTTTCCTCAACTTGTACTCCTTCGATAGCCCCGCAGCTTGACCCATAGCATGCTAGGAATGCTATGCTTTATATCTGCCATCTCCAACACCTGCTTACTTGAGGGGGAAGTGGGTGAGGTGGGGCCTGGCCAGGAGTGAGCTTATTCAGAGAGCCCATCTCTAGCTGATGGTCTCTGAGGCCATGTAGAAGTGCAGACCCACATTCTAAGCCCATCCCACTTGTTTCAAGAGGAACTAGAAACCCTGGATTTCGTGCCCTCCAAGTTCAAGTGCTGGCACTCCAATTCATGCCTTCAACCTTGCGGGTACACCTTCTGCAGGATGGAGGCATGACCACGGGTGGGCAAGTTTTTGATATGCCTTGGCTCCTGGCACTGTCCAGAGTATCTGCTGGGGCCCTTTGTTTCCTCACCTCTGAAATGGGAGGAGTTGTACCACTGATCATGTGTGTGAATGTTTGGCCCCATAGGATGAATTCCCGGTAGGCAACTGACCCAGTGCATGGTCCCTCTCCCAGGCCCAGGCTTTAAGAGACCTCTTCAAGGGTCTGAGTTTGTCTTAACTCATGTGCTGCCCCATTTGCCCTGGATCCCCTGACTTTCTGCTGATGTCTTTGATCATCTCTAGACTTCCTGTGGGTTGGAGACGCATTCATGCCCTATGAAGCAGATACTTGACTAGCCTACATTTTTTCCCCTTTCTATGGGAAACTGTCTCGGTGTGTGTTGCCGAAGACCACTACAGAGAGGGTGTCTGTTTTGCATAAGGTTCTCTAGCCTGATCTGGAACTGAACACCTGTGAGAGCTTATACATGGCCCAAGGTTCTATAGAAGTTCCTATCCTAAGCACCCAAATGTCTTGTGCACGTACGAGGATTCACACGAAACACCAACAGTAACTCAGTCACCCGGGATCTTGACTATGTGCTCATATTCGAGGTGAAGGACTAAAACTGAGAGGCCATGAAACAGTTAGTTAATCTATTAATCCCTACATCTTGCTGTTTACTGACTTCATTAGTGTCCAGATGAAGGCGATGCTTAGTTTAGGAGGTCCTTAAGTTTATTCTCCAGTGTGGGCTTACAAATCCCTACAGAAATCCAAACTGCCCACCAGCCACATTCGAGCTTCACTGTCCTGATTTCTTCCCCCTCACCATGTGCATTGTCTTACTCTGTCCTGGTCAAGAGGGGGGAAGGCAGCTATGTATTCTGTGCTCCCACCATAATGGCTTTCTAATGCCAGACCCCAATCCTTGGTGGCATTTGTGTAACTGCTGAGGGAAGGAAGTACTCCTGACTCCCCCAGATGGCTAGGGGAGGCCTGAATCCAACGGTCGACACTGGGCATATGGGTACGCCCTTCCTGTCCAAGGGTCTCCCTCAAGGAATCCCAGTTAGGAAGACCCAGTTCCTGAAACGGTACGCGTGGGGCTCAAATTGCATCAAGGCCTGGCTTCTCCGAGCCTCCTAGGCGTCACTTGAGGTCCTTCAGACCCTAATTCAGTATCAAAACAAACTTTCAGTGTCCTTCTTGCTGACTTGTTTCACCTTAATTGCAAATAACTTCCATCTTGGCCCACCCACTGTCCTGGAGTCAAGAGCCAGCCAATAGGCAAGCTGCTCCAGGTACAGGTGACTGCCAGTTAGCTGGGCCCTGAAGACCAGTGTTTGGGTACAGAGAAAATGGCTTCCAGGATGGTGGGTCCTGGGTAGTTTCTGTTCCCAGGGGCTAGGGTGACTAATAAGTAGGATCATGGAAAAAGTCCACATGTCGGGACTGGATAGAGCTACCTAAGGCTACTTTTTCGAGTATCCAGTGGACAGAAGAATGACTTAGGAGTAAGACTCCGGGCTTCTTACTGGGAAGATACCTGCCTCCATTCCTTAAGCCTGAGACGCAATGGCTTGGCCTTGGCCTTGCTGCTCAGGTCCCTGACTTAGACTCTTACCTGCGGTGAACTTGTAGTGGAGGTTCCACGTGGACATACAGCCTTCGGTCAGCCCGAGGGTGGATACCAGGGGAAGGTAGGCACAGATCTAGACAACCAAATACACTCCTGCAGTCACCCACAGGGGACCAGCCCCCTTCGGGTCTGGCTCTTCCATGGCATAGAAGGTGGCCTGTCTTGGTGAATGTCCCGTGCACCCTCAGAGGAATGCATTGTTACCTGAAGCTCTCCCAAGTGCTCATCAGATTTGGTTGATGGGTACGATGTAGTTCAGTTGCCTTTACGGAGTGTTCTGCCTGCTGGCTGGTCAGTCCCTGACGGGGGTGTTGACGTCCTCACCTACAGTAGTGCTTTTTGCATTTCTCCTTGGTGTTCTATCCATTCTTGCTTCCCCGGCTTGGGTGCTGCCGTGTGTATACACACTAAGGATGGTCCATTCTTACAAGGGACCCCATCCTCTGTAGCATTCTTTACCCCGATAACTGAGTTGTTCTTTACCTGACACCTAGCTACTCTTTTTCCCCTAATCAGGGTCAGTAGGGTATCTTTCTTCATCCCACTATCTTTATTTAGTACTTATAGACCATCTACAAGAAGCACTTTAATTGGGTGGCTCTTCTAATAAGGGCTAGGTTTTTTTGCAAAGTCAATGGGCTGTGGCAGACTCCCTTCAATGGTACATTAATGGTCCATAGCAGGTTTACCCATTACCCCAAACTTGGGGAAGTTCTGCTTTTGGGGGATTTGTGTCCCCTAAATAATATGGAGCAAAGCTTGTTGCATGTACAGCAGTCCCCCTCCTGCCCTTATCTATGGGGGGATATGTTTCAGGACCCCTAGTGGATGCCCAAACTGTGGGTAGTCCTGAACCCTATTACCTTCTCCCTAAGTGGGTCTATGAAGGAAACTCAGGCACAGTAAGATGAACAAGAGAACAATCATGCTCATGAAACATGACTGTGGGCACAAGAGATTTTGTGCTGTATTTACCTTGTGGTGCGAGTGGACAAATGCCTGCATATGAGAGCAGTGAGGGATGGGACACTGGATGGAGCCTCAGGCCACTGTTGGTCTTCTGACCACACATCCGAAGGATCCTCTGCTTCCAAACCAGGGTTGAACTGCAGATAGCCAAGGACCACCATAGGTCTGAGCCGGTGCTTCTACCACTGTAGGATGGAATCCCAAGAAGGGGAGTGAGTTTGAAGAGTGTGTTGTAGGTCAGTCTACTGGCTGTTGCCAAATGGCCTTCCAGAAAGGGTGACCTATACCCCTACTGCAAATAGTACCCTTTTTATTGGAGCCAAAGGCAGACTGTAACTGGGCAGCCAGCCAGGGAGTTAGAATCCTTTTGATAAGGTATCTGGAGCATTCAAACCCCAATCCTATCTTGTTGGCAAGCTTCTTAAACTTCAGTTCACTGTCCCAGCACCATCCCTTTTGCCCTGCCTTCGGCGGCATCCCAAGCCAATTCCTAAATACTGTCCTAAATCATATACGTGCATTGTGCCAAGTCCATTTCCAGGCTGTGGTCCTCACAAGATACGTCTGGATGAGCAATATGTCATGTCAGGAGGAAAACCGGAATTTGGTTTAATATCCCCTGCCACAGGGGTTCAGCAGACAGTTAATAATAACCCCGGTCTCTCTAGCCCATCCTATCCACCCCCCACCCCCCACCCCCACCACGGAAGGGTATTTAGAAACTGCACTCTACTAACAGGGAAGCTATTTGGATGGAATATAACCAGGGTGTTAAACCAAATTGTTTGTGGCTTTGGAATGCGGGGCAGGATTTTTCACAACGGCTTTATCTCTATCCCTGCTTGCCACTAATAGGTCATTCACTTATCTGGGCTATGAATGCATCCCCATCGCGTATGTCCATCAAACCTTAAACCCACAGCTGCCCCCCCACCCCCGGCAGATTGCACACACGATGCTGCAGGAGGCCTCAGTCCTGGGGCCAAGTGCTTTATATAACTCCACGGCGGGGGCTCCAACCAACTGAGTTTTCAACAGCTCTGCGTGGCACCCTTGCCTGTCTCTCAGTGACAAGCCAGGACCTTCTTCAGACATTTTCTCAGAGCTAATCAGATGGCATCAGTGGGAATGTTTACAGCTTGCTGCCACTTAGGGAGTTTTATCAGAGCCCTTCTAATATCAGCCCCTAACGCTAGGCTGATAACAGAACAGGAGGGGGCAGGGGATGGACGACAGCTTCGGGAAAGCCGGCGAAGACCAGAAAACAAGATGTCAATCTAATCTGAAAGACCTCCCATAGGGTCTCTGCTGGTGGGGTAGCAATTTGGTCTGGAAAATCTTTTCTGGGCGTGACCTCTCTAGTGACGGACCGATGCTTGGCATCTAGTGCCCTTGGTCCACTCGGCACCTGCCAATGCACCAGGCTCTGTTTCTATGGTGATAAGATTTTTTTCTCTGCCTGTTCAGAAATGTGGTGGACTGCAATTTGAGCCTGAGTACTATTTCTGCCTCTGTTACAGGACTTCGAGAAACTTCTTTCTTGACCTCTTAGAGGGTCTCTTAATGCTGGGTGCATACTTAAAATCTAATGAGACCTGAAAGCCCGAAGATGTGCTTTGACCTTACCATCCCCAGGAATCATGATTCTTGATCCAGACTTAGAACATATCTGAGCTGGACCAGACATCTCTGGGAAGAATGGGATAAAGTCATTACGAAGGAAAAGCCAAAAGTAAAGAGATCAAGAGGGGCCCTCTTTGAAGCCTAACTAGCTCTTACTTTTGCTGGAAAATAGACCATTTATCCTTTACCCTTGAAAGAGTAATACTCACCTATTACAGATATTCAATATTAGAGGGTTTTATTGGTGTGTGCTCAAATAGGCAACATGCAGTATTGAGTTGTGGATGAGCCACCCTATTAATCCCAGGAAGATTTTCTGGTTGCATATAGAGTCACCTTCGGTGATGACAGTGGTGGGCACCCTGGTGACACAGGTAGCCTTGGTACCCAGTACAGACTGAAGATCATGCATTTCTAAAGAGCCAAAGGCAACTATAATGCATTGAAAGTCAGCGGGCATTCCGAAGTCTTGTGTTGGATCTTCTGAACGACATGAGATCTGAAACGGACTATCAGCTAGACACACATGAAGGTGCACTAGAAAGCCTCTTACTCACCCAAGTTGATGATCTTTACCCCAGGCACCTAAGTTCTTAGATGATGGTGGTTCATGGAGCTGAGACTCCAGATGCTGACACAATCAGCTCTGCTGTCTTGATCCCACAAGAGGTGGTAGAACTCCCCTTTACAAAGTTCACAAAGTCAACCAGGGAGTGAAGGGAAGGAAAGATCCAAGCTCGAGTTTAAAGGCTGTTCTGTGTACAAGACAGGCGGGGTCTATGCAGTCAAAATGCAATGAAGAACTCACCTGATCAAGGAAGCAGACTAATGGAGGTTAGAGCATGACCTGGGTGAAAATTCTGGTAGCTGGGAGAAGGCAGAGGGTCCCTCAGCTTGGTTTTGACTTGCTTCTGCCTCTAGCTTGTCACTGTGTCATGAGTTCTGGCATCTTGTCAAACTCCACCTTCGGACTAGACAGAATCTTCCATGGGTATGGGTCTCTGGAGGTGGGAGCTATGGTTATGGTCTCGGCTTCCTATCACACCCACTTCTCAGGAGCTGGGCTGCCAGCCCGATTGGGTAGATCAGCCCACTTTGGTCTTTGCAGACACTAGTTTTGGCTTTCTCCACTCCTTTAAGGCAAGTGCTCCATTTTTGCTTATTCCAGAAACTAAGTCTCCAGTGATTTTGATTTTTTTTTTTCCTGCACTAATCCTTAATTTAGGACTTGGCAGAAGGAAGAAAACCTATAGTCAATCTCCCACACTTAGTGGAGGTTCAGTGGCCTCCTTATCTGGTATTTGAATTTTTAAACTTTGAATACTTGATGGACCTAAACCACTAGTTGAGATTCAGAGCCTTCTAATCATCACACTTGTATTAAGGTCTATTGATTATAGCTCATGAAGACCTTGCAAAAGAATATGCTTAAACTTTCTAGTAAGACTTCTGCATCTCTTCCCAACTTGGTAATCAGATGAGTGAAGGAAGGCCGGTCATGGAGCTCATGAAGATTGAAGTGGAGAAATGAGCTGTAGAAGTAGAACTTAATGACTAATTCGTTTTTTTCCTTGAAAAAATTACTTTTGAAGTGTAGCTGGACACGATTCATCCAGGACAAACTGGGGGTGGATTTTTCCAGTCTTACCTGCTCAGTGGCATGAGTAGCTACTTTAACCTGGTCACCAGAGGGCATCTAAGTAGGCTTTCTGTCAAGGGACTGCCATGTAGCTCATGGTTCCGAAATGTCAGTAGGACCACCCACTTGGAATGGGTGCATGTTCACAGGGAAACCCGTAGACTCAGCCCACAGGCAAAGCCCTACTGAATCGTAACAGTCCTAGTTAACCCTACATGTGCGTGCCTCCCTGGGGTTCATTCAGATGGAGCATAAATCAGTGAAAGCATTTGAGGAGACTGATTTGTTAAAATTTAGTGTGATCCAGCTTGATATTCCCCCTAGTCCATGCCAAGTGTTGAAGCTGAGGCTGTTAGAAGTCAGGTCTACACTCTCTAACATTCTAGAGAAGGGGCTAATCTGCCTGTTGGTTCACTTCCGTTGAGGGGCTCCGTGTGTCCCAAAGCAGCAGTTCTCATCAGGAAATCTGTCTTTGACTTCTGTTGGCTAGTCCTAGTTTTAAACTCTAAAAGCAGTTTGCTTGCAGTGCTGGTTGGGTTTTCCAGGAAATGTGTAGAGATGGAGATAGGCATGTAAAAGGTTATTGGAGTTAAAGCCTTAAAGGGGAAAAAGGTTGGGGGGGGGGGAACAGGATTGGGCAGAGGGAACCATTGGACCGTGATGTCTATCTGGCTGATGCCCCAAAGAGGGGCTCTGGGGCCAAGACCGCCTACTAGAGAGGCCTTGCATTAAGCTGGTTCTAGAACCACTTCATGTGTTTCCATATCTGCCATACTTCTCCTGTAGCCCAAGAGCTACCATGTCTAACAGTCCCTCCTTCAATCTGCCTTAAAACACAACTGAACATCACTCCTTAGATGTGGACTCAAGGATACTAAATATAGGGTTGCTTGATTTAGCAAAAATCCAAGATTGCAAATGCGGCTTAAATCTTCTCTGAAACCTAGTATAAGGATATCCCAAATACTGCATGGGACACTGTATTTGGCACCCTCCAATCAGAATGGAGAAAGCAAACACCGATGTTCTAGAAGTTGTAATCTCGAGAGCCCAAGTTTGAACTAACTTTGGCAAAATGTAGTTGACTTGTTGAAGTCAAAGGTTTTAAGTCTCTTCTAATTCACTAGGAAATTTGTTTTTCTAAGTTTTGGTCTATCCCTTCATCTTGGTGAAACTGGGAAATTGACAGACAAGGAGATTACAATGGTCCATGTAAAGTTCTTAGGACTGATGTAGTTTATAAAGTAAGGTCTTCATCTAAATCCCTGGTCAGCTACTGAACAAGGGATGTCCGTTCTGCTGTCCTCCCAGGGATGCAAATCCACTAATCTTTGCTCAGGTACCGCATGAACTACATTTCCTCTCCAAGGATATTCCTCTCCTCAGTTTTTCTGGGAACAAATATGCCTGCTTACAGTGTTCTGCATCTGGGTTCATTCTAGAATCTCCTAGGATATGTCCTAGTTCATCGATAACTAGTCTATTGGCATTTCTCCCTTTAAGGGGTCAGCAGGTGCCTGAAGCTATTGTATTAGCGTTAATACCTGGAGGCTTTAATCACTAAAGCAAAATTCTTACCACTTTATCTTTGCCTACTCTAGTAGCTAACCAGGATCTGATAACCAAATGAGGATCTCATAGCTTAACCTTGTACTGAGGTTAAGTAAATTTTGATAACTGTAATGTTAGGTGTTAAGGGGAAGCTGGGTCAAGGATATACAGGAACTTTGTACTGTTCTCCTGACTCCGTGTAAGTCCTCTCCAAAGACAAAGGTTGGGTGTTAAGGATGTGGAGAAAAAAATTTTCTAACTTGGGTCTTTGCTCAGAAGGGCACTGCCTGTTCTGGAAAGCTGGCCCAGTGTCCTCTTTGACACATGGATAAGTGAGTAAAAGCTCCCGCAAATCATTTCTGCTTCAGCATATGTCCTCCCCCAATACTTATTGTTACCGGGGGGGAACTCACAACTGAAAATCCAGGAAAAGCCTGCTTTACCCAAAAACTCCTGGGTAATGTCACCATGATGCCTATTGCTGTCCTGTGTCTCCTGATGGGCTGTGGTGGGAAGGGCACGACACCATTTCTGCAGCAGCTTCCCCCCAAATGCAGAGCATCCATCATGAACATCAGAAAACCTGAGAGAGGGATGCCTGGGTGGCTCAGTAGGTTGGACGACTGCCTTCGGCTCAGGTCATGATCCCGGAGACTCGGGATCGAGTCCCGCATCGGGCTCCCGGCTCCGTGGGGAGTCTGCTTCTCCCTCTGACCTTCTCCCCGCTCATGCTCTCTCACTGCCTCTCTCTCAAATAAATAAAATCTTAAAAAAAAAAAACCTGAGGGAAATTCTACAAAATAATGGACCAGAACTCTTAAAAATCATAAGACCGGGAAAGACTGAGAAACAGATTGGAAGAGATGGAGACCTGGCCATTAAACACAATGTAGTATCCTGGAACCATAAAAAAAATCATGACCATGGATCATGAGCCAGCTAGTTAGCTCGGGGGACCAGAAACAACCAGCTCCTGCTGGAACATGAAGGGCTTTCCTTGATAAGGGAAAGTATATGAGAAAGTTTCCACTATGACAAGCAGTTTAGAGTCCAAGCTAGGCTAGACCCAGGCATCATTGTTGGATGCTCTGAATCCTACCGTGAACAAATAAGCCAGGATCCTGGGACTAGCCCAGGTCAGATGAACCACTTTTTGAAGACTCCCATCCACGGGACTGATTCCTTTTTCTGTCAATTTTTACTTCTTGGGCCCCACAATCCTTCCATCATTTCAAGCTCTTTCAAAAACCTTAGTTTTACTAAGGGCAGGCTTGTTGTCCAGTCTCCATTCTCCGTATTCTTTGCAGATGTTCATCTCCTTCTTCCTGGTCAGTCCAAGATCCCAGGCCAGCCTCCCTCCCTAGTGGATGAAGCTTTGGGGGAAATGAATTCTCCCTGGAATGAAGCTCTTCCTGCCCATCGCTCCCAGTGCAAACAGCTTGCTCTGGCTTATCCTTTGCTCTCAAAATAGAAATGAGATTGTAGACTCTGAATGAAACCAGTAACTGCTGTGGCTGGAAGGTAGTTAAGGAAAATGTTGTTCAGGGCTCTAACTCCGTATTGGATTTGTCTGAGGATTTTGACTGCTGCCCCTTGTATTGCCTTGCCTTATCACATGTTGGGGACCCCTGATTTCCTTTGGGGCTCTGTAGGTTTGGGTAGAGCAGATGGCAGTGTCTGGTTATTAACTCCCTGGGCTAGTACCATGAGATGGCATGCTGACTTCTCATCAGAGACCCTTTCATAGGTAGGAAATCAAAGCCTAGACATGAGAAACCCATCTGGAACCACACAGCCATGTACCTATAAAGACACACTCTCGCCCTGCAGGGACTTCCTGGATCAAAACACTGGCGACAGAGTTGAGACTAGAACTTGAGTCTGACTTGTCCATGACTGTCATTTGTGCAAAGTGAGCATCACTATGCCAGGCACAGTGGGTCAGACTTGCCACCTTGGCAGAAAACTAGTGGGAAGTAGATTTTCTAGGCAAATGCTAGGCTGTAACTACGACCATTCTATGAAGGACAGGCATGTAATACTGAAGGGTCTGTAGCAGACTTCGGACCTGAGAGGTCAGAACTATGGGCGGTACACTTAAGCTGTAAAAGGAAGGATGGGTAAGACTTAACCAGCAAATGGTGGAGAAGGGAGTGTTTCTAGACAAATGAGCAGGACTGGGAGGCCCATGTGGCAGGCGTGGAGAGAGATAGTAGGAGAGCCAACAAGATGAGGCTGGAAAAACATGGCAGTGGTGGTGGCGGCTGCCGTGGGGTGTAGACAGCAGACATCTGGGGGTGAGTCACCAGAACCAACTCAAGCTCAATGAAGTTCTGTGAAATTGACAGTTCCTCAAATAGGAAAGTCTTGCCAAGGGAGGAGTCGGTCCAGGACTGATGCATTGACAACCCCCGCCCAGCTCCAACTCAGTTTGGCTCAGGAATTTGATCTACTCTTCGAGTTGACCTCATTAATACATCTCCCGAGTGGATAGCTCTGAAACCCCAATGACAAGGCAGTGGGGGAGTTTTAGTTCATGGGACCTCACATTTTAACCCATAAAGTGAACGGTTTAAACCATAAGTCAGCTGAAATCGAAGCTCTGCTGCGGGTTTAAGACCAAGTTGGGGAAGGCCGATCAGGTTATTTGGGCCCCACGCCTTAAGGTCCTGTGGAAACCCCTCACCGTATTCTCTGGGCTGCTGTCTATAAAATCCACGTGGTTTCCATTTCTCTCCTAATGGACTATTTTCTGCAGTCTCACATCTGCGTCGGAGATGTTTTTCCAGCTTGTTTTCTCTTGTTAGATTTCTCTGTTCGGTTGGGTAGACCAATGTTTCCCAATCTCTTCCTACTTGTGTTTCCCACTGGGAACTTGCTGACCTCTATCCAAGGGTCTGCTGGTATTGCTCTTGGTACAAACCGGTTTGGTAACGTCAACTCTCCACGGGCTGGATTTTGCTTCTCCAATAATCAACTCTTCTGTCAAACCCTCTGTCTGCTAAACAGTGTTTCCTTTCTTATAAAGGGAGAGTCAGACACATTTATGACTTATAAAACTAGAGAAGGCTAGGGCAAGATGAACACCAGGCCGATCCATGGGCCAAGTGGGCAGGAGTTTGGGAATGGAAGTACGGGAGATGGCCAACTATGTCTTCACATTTCACAATGATGTGTTGGAGGTGCTTGCTACTCTTTTCTGGAAAACATTTGAAATAAGGGTGTAAAGATAAAACATAACTAAAGCCAAGACGTGCTGAGCATATGTAAATGGTCCCATAGGACACCCCCCCCAACGCCCCACCAAGGGCTATGAACTTGGTTCCAGGCTTCCTATTGACCAACAGCAAAGCAGTCTAAGGCTTTATTTACTATTCAGTTAAACTCAAGTCTGCTCAGAAGAAATGAAGATCCTCCTGATGCCAACACCCGTAAGACCTATTGATATTCCAGGCATTGAGCTGGTGTCTTCATACCACTTAATGCAGAAGACTTGAGGTAGGTTTTACTGTCTCCATTTTACAGTGGAGGAGACCAGCTCAAGCCCCCATGTCTCTGTAAGAGCCTGCAGTGAGGAAAGGGCAGAATCCCCAGTCCCAAGTGTGCTGAACTTGGAGCCCATGCTCTTAATGCTGCCTCCCTTGTTTTGCTAGGAGTTGGGTTCCTGTGACAGTACGTGGCTTTCTCAAATGGAGTCTAGACCAAGAGCTTCTAGAAAGAACATCTTCCTGGGAGCTGAAATGACTGGCCAAGTGTGTATCCCACTGGCCTAGTGTGAGCAAGGGGCCAAGTCCAAAATGCAGGAAAACAAGTGAAACTATCTTCCGGGCAGCCTTCTGGTTTCTAGAGCACAGCCTTTTCATCACAAGGGAGAATTGAAGCCCAGAATTGTGAGCCCAGGCCCACCTCCCCTGAGTTTGTGGCTGGTATCTTAAAGGGTGGGGTTAGGCATGTGCTTCCTTCTTAAAAAAAAAAAAAAAAAAAAAAAAAAAATTTCCTGCCTGTATTCTATTAATGACTCCTAAATTCCAAGCAGTCTGGAAATTCATAGCCTAAAAAGTTAGTCTTAGAGGATGCTCGTTTTTGAGGCAACCCCTGTGATCTGAAACTGTCCAGTGGCTTTCTACTGTGTTCCACTAGCACAAAGCAAAAGGGATTCTATAGAACCCCTTGTGTGCAGTTCGACTTTCTGTATTTTACTCTAATGCAACTTTTATATGAAACTGACATGGAAGAATGTGAGGAAGAATTCTGTAATTTTTCCCTGATTCACAAACTTTACACTTTGTCCCCTTTGTCTTTTATTCTCTAAAGTTGCCTTTTTCTGAGCTGTTAGAGCAGACCGGAGTCCTTGGGCCCATTCACTCTGCCCTTAGTGTGCATCTTCTGAGCATAAACACAACTTCTTATGCCACAAGAGATCAAAATTGTGAAACAATCTACAATCCACAATACATAGTACGATTGCATAAATTGCATATTAACTTCCCGTGTCATAAAAGTCTGCTTTGTTCTTCAAAACTGTAGCCATGGGTGTACCATAATTGAGGGATATTTAGGGAGGTTCTGACATTTTCTTGAAGCATGGAGTGTACTTCATTCAGTGAAACAGCCCCTCCGACTTCACTGGCTCATTCATAGCCATGTATGGTCTTCATATGAGGTCCTAGGCTTCTTGGCAGCTAAAGGAGATTTGAGCAATTGTCAAGGGCCTAGGGAAGTGTAGATATTAGAGGCTCCATAAATCTTAGGTGGCTGTCCTCTGTAGGTTTGTCTTCTGGCCTGTCAAGTATATGACCAACAATGGACCCAGGCCATCAGAATATGCCTGCACTTGATCTTTCCTCTGCATTTATCCAGACCTCTTTCCCTTCACTCAGAAGCCTCCAAGTCCCCCATGAAGTGACCAGTCCTCCTGTTGGGACTCCCACTTTCAGCACTGACCATCCACATCTCAAGTGAACAACCATCCAGTTTGCCCGAATCCCACCAAGGCTTGTCACTGGCTAAGAGCCATTGTGCCTCTCCTAAACTATCATGCAGAGGGCTAACCTCCCACAGAATTAGGAGCCAGCACAGTGATGGAGCGCACAGTATAAGTCCCAATTCTAGCACCCCTGCCTGAAATGCTCAGGTGCAGAAAACTCAGAGGCAAGATGTAAGAGTACATGAAATTAGCATCACCTCGGTGCCTTGAGGGAGGGGACACAAGAGTGGGAAGGGGCTGGTCCTCTCTAAGGGCCTGGGCTTTGGTTGACCAGCATCTGATTTGTAGCTCTGCCTTGTTGTGTGATATGGTGTGTACATCCTGACTTTTGAGACTTCCTGTACTCCGCTGTCCCCGCCCCGCTGAACAAGGATGACTGTGCGCCTCCCAGAGCTTTTAGGAACAAGCATGAAGGCAAAGACATCAGGACGCTGCCCTTACGTGTGGTAGCTGTAGTCGTAAAAGGAGAGGAGCCCTCCCTAGGACCTGAGGGAATTTGAGAAGCCTGAGGGAATTTGAGAAGCCTAAGCTTGTGTTGCTAGACAACGATCTCCATGTTGAATGTAGTTGCTAGGTGCTTTGAACCGGACCAATCCAGGGCCTTGCTGATGGAGGGCCGCGGGCCACTGCCTTGTGGCTGGGGCAGGGGCTGTGTGGAGAAGCGGGGGTGGGAGGCCGAGTGCCTGGGCTGCAGCTGTGTGCCATTACCCTCAGCAGGGTAAGAACCATCCTAACACTGGCCACTTGTCCATATAGTTTTATTGCTTTAATCCCACAATACTAGCCAGGGCCAGGCCCTGATAATATATTTAAGTAATGAGGCCTGACAGCCAGGGCCTGCCATGGTGATTAGAACACACCTAGCAGAGTGCAAGAAGGTCCAAAGGTGAGGATCTTAATCCCTTGGCAACGCCTGCAATTGCGAGATGGCAAATGAACAGAACATTTAGACCCAGAGTAGAGCCGTAAGTAATTTCCAGTTGGAAGCAGCAATCGGGCCTAGGTAACTGCGTGTGTCCAAGAGCATGAGTATGAAGCACTCTTCAAAGGTCGGGCAGGTGATCGTTTTTTGGTAGACACCGGCTGGCCTGGGACACTCAGTAGTTACATGCCCAAAGACGCTCAGAAGTCGATCTCCCCAAATACCTCCTAGTACTTACTAGGGAAGGATTATGTTTAATCCTTTAAACCCCATTAGAATGAAGTGATGCACGTGTGGTAAAATTCCGAAAGCACTGTTCTGTAATGAAACATTCCTCCAAGAAAGAAATCTGAAATCCTCCATGGACAGACCGATCCCCTTCTATGTATCAAAACAGCTATAGATCTCAGCTTCACCTTGGCTTAATCATGGACTTCTGGCGATCATTCTGCATTGGTCTGTGCAGAGGTCTTTGGGGTCCTGACTTTCTATCAGTAGGGGTTGCCTAAATGAAGGTCCTCCAGCCAGGATTCTTTCAGCAACAAGAGCTACAATGCTTTCTTTTTGGCTCTCAAACCAAGGCAGGGTGGGGGCGTGCACCAGGCTTAAGGGTTTGGATTAGATTGAGTATGGAGGGTCCAAGTTCAGGGTCACAGACTGGTTTTTGGAAGATCCACGGTTGCAGGTATGGCCACAGAAATCTATATGGAGGCTGAAAGCTGAGCCTGTGTATCTTCTCATGCACTACATAATTTCCTAGAATAAAGGTGAATATCGGCAGATTATGGTCACTAAATAGAGTTGTTTAAGCATATGCCTCCTTGGTTAGGCTGGTCCCAGAACACACCTGAGAAGCCACTCCAAAAGTAGAGGAGGGTGACTTTGTAGGTGCTTCCTTTGGGTTCTGTTAGGAATTAATTGCACACTTAGCTGTCCTAGCTTTTTTGCTTCCTCGTTAGGGACCCTGGCCCCAACTCCCTAAGATAAATCCACACCGGCATCCCGTCTTACAGCTTAGACAGGACCACAAGAGCTTCCTTCCTGGCAGCCTCTGCAGGAGTGGATTTCGCAAAAACATTCTGAAACAAATGTAAAACATGGGTCACTATCACAGGATGAAAGAGTTAGTCTCCAGAGGTCAGCCCAAAAGACCCACCTGTGAGCGATAACCCAACAGGAAGACAGGTGCATGATCTTCCTGCAAGACATGGCCCACCTTAGCAGCCAGTCCACAGGGGTCCACACTCAGAATGCTCTAGCTCTACAAAAGAGCTTATAACCCCCCTCCCCTCAGAATGCCAAAATGGCCACCCTCTCGGGTCCCCTCCTTCTCTGGGAAATTCATATTATGGCTCAGTAAACTTTGTTTTGCTGCATATCATTCCTCAGCTGGTCTACCTCTTTCTTCAAAGCGGCCTGGCTATGGGCACTAAGGGAACAGAGATCCTGTAACATCACTCTTGGTGATCCAAGAATGAGCGAGTCCTGTATTCTAGAGTTAACTTGCTAGCTTCCTATGTCCAGAAGACTGAGCAACCTTGTCCCTTAGAGCGAGGAAGCTTGCCTGGACATCATGGATTTGGGTTAAATCAGAACTTGACTAGAGCAAATGAAACCACAAACTCTGGTCTAAAGCTCTGGGTTCAGCTGTTGATGGCTGTGTGACCTCAGGCAAATGCCTAACCTCTGAGCCTTTTCCTTTACCTCTAAAATGGAGATCGATTCTTATTCTGAGAAATGCTAAAGCAGAATTAGACTTGAAAGAGGTCTGTTAGGGGAGATGCCTGTGAGGTGAAAATGTTGGGGGGGAGCTGCGGGGGTGGGGTTGGGTCTCAGGTGCAATTCATAACACCCGTCAGAGCCCGGAGTAAGAGGGAGAAAGTGGAAGTCAACTCCAAGTCCCAGGTAGCCTAAACTCAGTAAGGCTGTGAGGGGGTCCTCAAGCCATAGTCTCAGAGGTCTCTCTGGACTCCAGAAAAGGGTCCCTTGCCTCCTTGTTCCAGTGGGATACAGTCACTGGCTGGGAGCAGCCCATGGGGTATAATGCCTCTGCAAATGCACCCAATGGCTCTCTGACCTCAGCGGCTGGGCCACGGGTGAACTAAGTATCCAGTGGATGCCGATTTGAGAGTTCTGGTTCCAAAGTTGCAACAATACCTTCTGAGACATGGAGATCAACAGTATAGCGAAGGCTTAGCTGGTACATAGTTGCTCTTTAAGAAATCCTCTTGTCTGGAGGAGCTGTTCTAAGGTCAAGGTCTATTTGTCTGCCTGTGTGAACTTCCACACATCATTGCCTCCCTGTACCTCAGTATTCCCATCTGTAAAATGGGGCTACCCATTTAAGTTACAGTGATCTTGGCACGCACGTGAACTGGTCAGAGGGACAGATTGCTCACGTAGCGTAAGCGCCTCTCTTGGATTATGGTCCACCATTGCTACCAAAGTCCTCACTTCCGGTCAGTCTGAGAACTCTCCTCCTGTGGCGAGAGCCTGCACCTGCATTTCCGGCCCTTTCCAAATGAGGACAGTCAACTTCTGATCTATTTGCTGTACCTGGGCAGCCTCGGGTCATCTCCCTCTTAGGCAAGGAGTCCCAGCTGTGTGTCACATGGATGAACTTGCCAAAGAGCCACGGTAGAGCCCTTGGCTGTCACCTGAGCTGGCCTGGTAGGGAAAACCTTCCTGTCTGAGCAGGTGCAGGACCAGCTTCACGACTACAATCTGGGGAGTCCCAGAGGCAAATGCTTTGAGCTCTGTGCTTGTTTGAATGTGCTGATGTTGGGTGGTTGGTAAGAAATCTTGAGCAGCAAGTCTGGGTTTTTCATTTTGCACCAGGCTTGGCGGTGATGTATCCACCTGGGACCAGCTGTGGTGTTCAGTGTCCTAGGAAGAGCAGCCTGTGCCTCGAAGGGGCTCAAATGAGAACAGAATAAACAGCCTGTGGGCAGAGTTAAGGGAACTGACAAGGAATGGCCAGGCCCTTGCAGGAACCAGGGAGCGGCTGCCACCCCTGGCTCTTGCCTCCAGAATCCAGCCCTAACTGCAGGAGGAGAGCATCCCATCCCGACAGGGCCTAGATGGGGTGAGGAAACAGGTCACTCCCAGAACGGAGGTCCTGAAGAAATCGGGAAAAGAAGTTCCAGATCTTGTTTTCTGCAGCACATTTGCTTCCAAAGCTTTTGGTTTGCTGCTTCAACAAGCAGATGGCTGGGAGCCCGAGGGGAGGCATTCACAAAGCTCAGCTCCTGGGGCAAAGGCTGGGAAGGGCAAAGACTGTATTTGCAGATGCCAAATGGAGGAAAGCAAAGACCAGTCAATGCAGCAGCTTCTAATGTTATCGGCAAGGCTCTGTCCAGCAGTCTAACCCAAACTGAATCGCCCCTAAACAGCATGTCCAATCGTTCCCCTGAGCATTGTCTGCATAGCCCTGGGGATTCAGACTTTTTTTCGCAGGAAAAAACCTTACTAGCTAAAAATTCCTGCTTGGCCCGCTAAAAGGTTGAAGCTCTCCAATAGCTATCATGAAGTAGCATTGTGACCGAGTTTTCCAGATGAGTCTTACCTAAATCTTAGGCTTCAACATGCGATAGAGTTCTCTGCTGGATAAACAAGGGGGTTAGGGAGCCATACTGTAACAGGTAATGGGTGTACTTTGATTCGACCCTACACATATTCCAGAAGAGAATAGAAACCATGTATTTAGAAATGGTCTTGTCGAGACACCTGTCTTAGGATGATTCCTTCAGGATTTTAGGGATAACTTTCACTTAGCTGTCTTAGAGCTAAGGCTCTCTTTGGGAAAAATTCTCATAACATTCCTGACATCACTAAAGGGAGGCTTTTCTTGGGACCGTCTTTTTTGCCTTCAGATTCTACAAAAAGATGCCCAAGGTTTTCCCTGAAGAGGGTAATGTCTAAACAAGGCTTGCCATGTGTAGGGTTGGCACCTGAGAGGTGACAAGCATTTGAGAGGTGGGGATACCTCATTTGGGCCTCGTAGAAATTGACTGGGTTGCTTTACTTCACATGGCTGTCCCCTGTCAGAGCACTCCTTTACTATAGAAGAATCCTCGAGAATGAACCGTCTCCCACCCCTCCACACCTGCCACACCAGCCCACGTGGGACAAGGAGTAAGGGAGACAGCAGGCAACTTGGGCAGGCATAGGAAGTCTGCCAAGAGAGGTGCCATTATCCCAGCTCTCGGGACCCCAGGGGGCAGAGGGATGGCTACAAAATTAGGTGGTTTCCTCCCTCCCCCTCATTCCCCTGCCCTGTGAACACATCCAGGGTCTCAGCACTTCCCGCCACAGCTAGGAAGCAAAGGGGCTCAGCAGTAGAGGTCAGCTAGCCTTTCCCATCTTCTATCCCCCCTTATCTCCCTCCTCAGCGGAGGGAGATGCTCCCCCAACAGCCAACAGGCACTGCCTAGAGCATCAGCCCCCGATGGCATCCTCCCAGACTGGCCTTCCCCGCCCAAGTGCATGGCCACCATACTGCAGGGGGAGCGCACATCTGTCGTCCCTGAATGCCATCCACAGGAAATTCATTCATTTCCAACCTGCTGGCAACGCACATGGACAGCAAGGAGCCCCAGCTGTGGGTGTGGAAAGGCTGCAAGGGAGGAACGATTTCCCAGCCCCTAGCTGCCGTGGAAGGAGAAATTGAACACTTACTTGTAATTTCCCCGCTGAGGTCTGTCGGGGACTAATCTAAATAGGCATTGGGGCTGAAGGGCAAGGACGCTGGAGGCTGGGACTGCTTACAGTGGCCGCGGTCCATCCCACCCGCTTCCCCCCACCAGCTTGGCTGTGGTTGTATTGTATAAGCCTTGCTGATTCTTGGAGCGGTGTCCTCGCCTGTGGAGTTGGGACTTCAAAGTCCAACTGGAATCTGGGTTTGCCTCTTCCTACAGGGCCCTGGACAAGGTTTCTAGGGCTTTAAACTTCAGTCTTCTATAAGTGAAGATCGTTGCAAAGATGAGAATGCATATGCAGGGCACCCGCTGGGCCAGCGAGGTTCCCTAATGGCTTGGGGGGCTTTTACTTTGTTGGGATTTGCAATGCTCCTTCCACCTTCTTGGAACCCCTAGAGATGAAGTAGTGGGGTGCTTGAGAGCAGGTTGCTCACATGCCTGATGCATGACCACAGGCTGAGCACCTGTTTGGGAGGGGGAGGGGGGTTGTGTCATCAACTGGTCAGGGAGGAGTTGATTTGGGTTCTTCCAGAACAGGGGGGTGTCCCACAGTGACACGGCAGAAATGCCGACTTGCTGACAGCCTGAATGCATGCAATGTGGTGACAGATACATCCCTGCCTTTCGGAGCTTTTATGACTTTTGTAGCTTCTCAGAGGTTCAGAGCCCTGGAGATTTCGGGAATCAAACCTCAGAAGCATGATTCCTAACTTGACCCCCTTGTAAAACAGCCCTCTGCCCTGGGTTGTTTCCCTAAGTGAACTCTCCTAGCCAAGAAACCTTCTGGGATTCTGACACTTTCATCCCTAAAACTTTGAAGAACCTTTTGTCGAGAGTCAAACCATATGCTCCCGACTCTTGTCCCCACTTAGGACGCAGATGCCCAGAGGGGAGAAAGTACCCACTGGAGATGAGGACTTTGTCAGGAAATAGACAGGTGAGCCCAGGGCCAAACTGGGTGCTGCCTGTGAATGTGGCTCCAAGCATGGCTTGGGAGTCAAGAGTGGCTGTTGGAAGCTCAGGCTCTCCCATGAACTGGGTGGCTTCAAGCAAGGTGACCTCTCCCTGAGCCTCGAGTCCATCTTGCTGAAGCCTTTGTGAGTCTAGATGATGTCACAGGTGGAAATGTTCAACAGGACGGCTGTCTCTGAGCACTTTGAAGGCTGCCTAGGCTCCACCCAGCTTCTAAAAGCTATTAAAACACCGGAGTTATTCTGCCCTTACTTGAGAGTGAGATCCGTCAAGCCATACAAAAATTTAGAAACCTGGCTGAACTGCCAGCCTTTCAAATCCTTTCCCTGTGCTCAGAACTGTGGCTGAGAGCCTATCTTTAATGTCTTGACCCTTCTCCACCTACCGTGGGTGGAAGGTGGTGGACAAGGGACATGGAGGACCCCTGCTGACCAGGCACTCTTGTTTTTGTCAATGCATTGAAGGGAGGTGTTATGTTACTTTGTACTCTGTCCAGTAATTGCTAAATCTAAAAGGGCTGTGACTTAATCAGTTGGTTACTAAAATCTAAAGGAAGTCCATATACAGCTGGCATCATCCAAGATGCAGGCACCCAGGTTCCTCTAGTCTTGTTGCTCTGCAGAGCAAGGCATACCTTCCCAAGGTTGCCAGATGGCTGCTGGAGCTCCAGCCATTGTCTAGATTCCAGCCAATAGGAAGGTGAAAGCTATCAATAGACATACCTCCTTTATGGAGGGCACACACTGCATGGAGCACTGGGTGTGGTGCAAGAACCATGAATTCTGTTATGCTGAAAAGAAATTAAAGAATGCAACCTGAAACCTGAACTCTCAAATTCCACCTATATCCCATGCTCTAGAATTCTAGCAACCTTGCCAAACCCAAGTGCAAGAAAAACTGGTCCTATTCTGGGCACTTCTTTTAGGAAAGGGCAAGAACTGATATTCTGGGTAGACAGTAGAAGCCTTTTGGTGGATGGTTTTGCAGTTCTAAAACCAGTGCTGTCTTCTGTGTTCTTAGGAAGCTGATGTAGCTCAGCTACTTTCATAACTGTAAAATGGGCACGCTATCAATTGCATGGTCTCTTAAGGATTGATCTAGATGCTAGGAGTATCTCTCTAGTTCTAGCACCCAGCTCCAGCTCAGGTCCTTCCAGAGTCGTGCACGCTGGTTTGCACATTCTACCACATTTACCTTTAGTAAAAAACCCCACTCCTTCAGAAAGAAGAGTCTTCATGGAGAAATGTGAGTTGAATGTCAACATCTGGGCCTGATTTAGGAAGTCTTTGAGATGGATGCCTTGCAAAGAACAATGCCTTTGTCAGAGGCTGCCAGCATCGAAGGGACACTTAACTGCTAAGTACAAACAGCTGTCCCACATCTGCAGGATCCATTTTCAACAATTGTATACAGTAGACAGTGCTGATAATGAACTTGGGTCCAGCAAGGCTGCGTTCACTCAGTGTACAGACCCGAGGGCGCTGCCGGGGGTGCAAGGTGCAAATGCTGATCCCAGATAATGTTGGAAGCCCTGGGAGGGGAGGGTCGCTCTGCCTTCAGAGTCTGTTTCTGGGCCGAGGGGAGGAGGACCTGGGCTGCCTTCTCTATACTTCCCTTGGTTTGTGAAATGGGGCAGAATCCTATTATGGCTTCCGAAGAGTTGGAGAGCCATCCCCCCATCCCCAAAGAACTCTGATGCAGCCAAGATCAGTATCGTGAAATGCTAGAGCAGAGAGAATCCATAAAACCACCTGATCCATTTCCCTGTCTGGGCAGGAAGATGTACTTTAGAAGTTTGACAAATATCCATCCATTTTGTGGAAGAAGATCCCATTTTATGTAGCTATCTGTTCTTGTCCTACTTATGACCCCAATAATAGAAAGTGCTTAAGTTTCTGGTGAAGGTCTCGGGTGACTGGAGAGACACTGGGTCTCCTCGAGGTTGAATTTCAGAGGCTTACTGGGAGTGGTTCTCCCCCCCATCCCCCCACTCCCAGGGCAGCCCTGCCCATAGCAGTACTCTGTGCAGGAAACATCAGTCCTCCTTTAGCTTTTACAGAAGCTGCATAGAAACGATCCACTCCCCTTGCATATAAGGGCGTGTCTTTTGTGTATCGAGAACTTGAACAGTTGCCTTCAAATAGGTAAATTGGAACTTCTTTGTTTTAAGCACACCTAATATGCCTTAGCATAAGAAGAATCCTCAGATGTTAAGATGACTTTCTAACTGTCCATCAATATGCACTTCCCTTCGCGTCCCATATACACCATCTTAAAATCACTTTAACATCTGTGATAAGCAGTAGGATCTAATGTTGTCATTATAGACTACGACCAGATGGTCAGAGTGAGAATCCTGCCCGATTGCTGATCTGCTGGGGACTTTGAGGCACAGATGTGCTAAGCAACTCATTCTGGTCTCTTCGGTGTAAATGAGACAAAAATAGTACCTTTCAATCCTCAAAACGCTGAAGTAGAGCTTACTATATCGGGTTTGGGTCTAAACACTTCATTAGGGTTGAAGAAAAATTTCTAGAACACAGGGGTCCTCTGCCTGGTCCCATAAGACATTGCTGTGAGGAATGGCTTGAAACTTCCCTGTGCCCATGAAATGAATGGTGGGTGTGGGAGTATGTCGTATCTGATTGTCTGTAGTTACTCCTTTCTGTCTTGCCAAGGAGAGCAGTTTGCCACAGGCCACTCCAGGAGGGGTTATTAGCCACTTCTCACCTCAATCCCTGAACATCATTTCCAGAAGTTTCTGCATAAACCTAGAACTTTAGACCAGCAGAGAAATCAATTTCAGTTTGCTTAAATGGTGGGGGCCGGGGAAGGAGAGAAAAAATCTAAAGCCTTGCTAGAAAATTCCAGAGTTAAGAATCCAGAGGCAGAAACTGGAGCTTTTCTGATCCCCGCACAGGGTATGTGTGTGCACCTAGGCAAGGGCATGGGGGACTCAGATATGGTTTCACCAGACCCGTTTTTCTCTCCCCTCCCCTTCCCCAAGCTTTATGCTTTCACCAGACCATTCAGAAGGCAAGAGAACATGGACAGAACTCCCAGCAACAGTTCTGAACTTCGCTCTGGTGGGGCATGCAAGGGCTGACGGGTGATGACCTGAACCCTTCCCTGTGGCAGAGGGGGTGGGGGTCCAGCCTGGTTTAAACACTGGGCTGGGACTGACTTGCTGTGGAGTGACATGTGCTCCTTCTGTCTAGAGATGGGCTCCTGTTGCCTATCACTTACAGGTTAGGACAGGGTTCAACCTGCGGATGCCTTCAGCAATGGCGTCCTTCCCCAGGCTGCTCAGTCAGTCTGGTCTTCTCTCTTGTGGGAGAATCCAAACACATCCAGCTGTAGGGGCAGACCGCTGCCTCCAAGGAAGGACGGCCTCCCATTGTAGTTATTCAAGCTAGTCTGACCTGAAACCTCAGTGCACACACCCATCACCGTGGGAGGGGACTGTTGTGTACACCACACTGTGTGAAGCCAGGGTCTTCCTGGGTCATGAACCTGGTGTGGGCAGGAACAGAAACCTCCCTGCTGCAGTAGACCCTACTTCTTGAGGTTCTTCTGACCTGGCTCTGGGCTGGGAAAAATCCGTACCTACAGTCCCAGTTTCCTGGAATACATGATCCCCTTCTCCAGGAACCAAAAGGAGGCAAGTTGAAAGCTCTGACCTCTTGGCCAGCAGTCTTTCTCTGTACCTCACTTTCCTAGATTCTTCCATGGCTTAATTTCCTTGGGTAGAAAGTAACTCTTTGGAAAGACTCCCACAGCCTTCGCTTTGGGGGCCACATGTAATCCTATTGGAATGTTCCATGGAATCTGTGCTTCACAGCTCCCTGCACCCCTCCCACCACAGATCAATATCTGGCACGATCTGGAGACAGAATGGGGTAAGAGGCCCTGGAGCTTTCTTCGATCCTAGAAAAATTTAAGGTTTATTATGAACGTGTTTTCACTTGACAATAGCTGCTCAGCTGGTAAGGCTGGTTCATTTAGTTCATGGTGAACCTCCTGCCTAGAATCTTCCAGAAAATGAGTTCATTGGTGTGTTTTGGTTTTGGTTTTTTGCCTCCCTTATGTGGACCCATTTCTGGGCCACCATCCTACTGAGACCGTGTCCTTGAAACTCCAGCTTACTCTCCACTTACCTCCTTTAACATCTGGTCTCAAGGGAAGGTCTTCTCTGAACGACTAAATGAGATGCTCACTTCGTCAAGCCTGTTGCAGATGAGTTGACAGAGGCTGTCCCCTGTATGGAGTAATGCCCCAAGTGACTGATTTCAGGAGAAACCACCTTAGGGAAGCTCTTTGACTCTTTTCTGTGCCCTTCATCTTCTGATGCCTCTGCCCTCATCAAGATGGAGCCTCTGGGCGCAGGATCAATTAGTTTCGGGGCCATGAGGGACCTGAACAAAGCTGGTCATAATTGCTCCGTGCAGGCGGACAAGTAGCATCTCCCGAATCTGGCCTTAATGAGCCTGAATCCTGAGTCCAGAGTGCTCACCCCCACCCTGACCCCCCGTGGAGGTGATTACCCCTTCTCTGCCACTTTAAGAATGGAAGCAAGGATGCTTGGTTCCCCTAATGAGCGCTGACAGTGGCTCCAGCCTCTGGCTTCAGGAATGAGGGGAGGGTGGGAGCTTGGAAGCAGACCATCTCTTGAGTGTCTCCCCGCTGACCCAGGAGAGCAAAAGTCTGTTTCCCTGCTGCTAGGGGGGCACGGATGGGATCCCTATCTCCAAAGAAGAAAGGGAGCGTGGTGTTGGTTTTGCATCAGCTCTGAAAAGAAAGGAGGGATTAAACTCAAATGCCTAAAGCAATCAGACACACAGGAGGGGCAGAGATCAGGGGAGCATTCTTTCTGAGGCTAATATGAGTAGACGGCTTGTCTCAGATTCCGAACCTGCTTCCTGCTCTCGGGGGACCTACTACCCTGGGAGTGAACAGAAGCTGATGGGAGTCACAGAACCCATCTCGGAGCCTCTCCTTGCTCTTTTGTGTCTAACCTCCTTCCCCACCAGGGGGATCTGGGTCTCCCAACATTGGGGGTTCCCCAGCTGAGCAGTGCCTGGTCTTCCTGTCATTTCTTCCCTTCATTCTCCCCACATCTATGTCTGTAGGGGAGGGGGAGCTCAAGCTAATTCTCTTGGCTTTTGGACTTTTCGATATTGAGCAAGTTATGAAGTCTGTTGTGAACTTGTTCTGACTCCCCTCCAGCTGCCAGACAGGTGGGGCTGATCCATTTGGTCCACTGAGGACCTCTGGAATCTTCTCTTGGAAAAGAGTATTAGTTTCTTTGTACTCACATGTACCTCCTAGACTTTGAGTTCTTAAGCTTGATTTCCAGATCCATCTGTGGACTTTCTCTAAAAGTATAAATCACAAGTATCCAAATAGAAACCTATTTCTTGCTCCCCTGTAGTCCCATGTGTCCATTCATGGTCACCAGGAGGCATGATCATAGGTTCCCTTGTCATTTGGGGACCCATCTGGTCCATTTTTGTGGCCCCCCATCTCCTAGAATCTTGGTGTCTAACCTCTCCTCTGTTGTAGGGGCCAGAGAGGCACAAGTGCTCCGCTGCCATGTTCCCATCATGAAGGTGCCACTTGACTGCTGAAGTTCCTTCCAGCTCGGGGGGGGGGACTTGATTTTGAGGTAGAGCTTCCTTCCCATTTAGAGGATGAAATCCACTTAAGAAAAATGTACCCTAGAGTACAGTAGACCCTTTGGACAGTGTGTTTCCTGACCTCATTCTAAGACCACCTCTCATTTTGAGGCCAGAAATTCCTTGGTCCACTGGGGTCCAAGTATCCAAAGATTGGAATGTGCCAAAGAGTCTTCCTTCTCTCTTTGAGAAGTGTGTCCCCGGGGTGATGGGTTCTCCATTCCTTCCTGCTCTCTGCTGGGTCCCCAGAAGCAACTGCTTCCTTGCTTAGTAACTTCTAGGCTGCTCTGGCTGCCAGTGGAATGTTTGGCCACCGCCACCTTCAATCCAGCAGGTGAGGAACAGGGGCAAAGTCTTCCTCCTGTGGAGGCCTATGGATGGTCGGAGGGTCCTCTTCAGGCAGGGTGCTCACTGGGGGCAGGTAGCTGTAGCCTTTCTGAGTCTCCCCAGGAGTCAGTGCAGGCTCCAAGCCACTCTGACCCTCCTAATCTGAGGGCCCCAGTGGATTAAAAAGCATCCATCCCATGCTGATAACTTCCCCTTTTAAAAGTTCTTATCATTTTACGAGAACAGTCTTCATGCTGATCTTGGCTGAAGTCAGCAGTGATTTCTTTCCTAGATGAATCCTAATTTCCCCTCAAAACAAATATGGAGTCCATTCTGTACACCTGGGGCTTGGAGGTCTTAGCAGATGGTCATGATGGGAGACTATAGGAAGCATCCGTGGAGGAGGCCCTGGGTTTGGGAACAGGCTGGTGACAGAAGTTTCTCTAAGCATTCTTGCTATCTGTCCTGCAGAGCAGTTACATAGCACTAAGAAGAGAGTGCTGGTTCCAGGAGGTTGATTTTGGAGAAGAGAAATTTGGGGGCACATGGCTCCAGTTGGGGGTGGAAAGCCTCCCTGCTTTTCTGCTCTTCATTCTTTCAGGGAAAATTGAGGCACATGGAGACCGGGCCCATGTCTTCCTCCCCAACCCCAAGCTGTCTTTGAAGCTAAACTGCATCCGGGCCAAGGTTGATTTTTTTTTTCTGTGGAATGGGTCTTTGCCTTTTGGTCCCATGGAAACTCTTGGGATAATTGCCTTCCAAGAGGGGGGCTCTAGAATTCGCTATTATGAATGCTAAGTACAGAACTACCCAGACCCGGGCCAGTTGGCTTTCCCCCATGTGGCTTCTAGTTGGGCTGAGCTTATTTTGGGGAAAGATGATACCGTCATTAAAAAGGGTTCCTCTTGAAAAATCCTTCTCTAGATAACTCCTGAGACCCTCAGATTAAAGCAATGAATAGCCACCCACCCAATCAAGTGTTAGGATTTATTTGAATGCTTATAAAAACCATCTATGTTGCTAAGAGCCTTCACATAGCTCTGGAAGCACTCATGATGGCTTCAAGGTCTACCTCCTTTCCAACTCCCTCCCCCCATAATCATTCAGAAAATGGGATTCTTTATTCCAGAAAGTCGGGTAACCTGTAGCCACTGGTCAGGAATGGACGGTACTTTCAACGTTGCTTTGGTTCAGGTAAAGGTGGTGTCCAGGTGGTATCAAGAATCTTACAACAGGATCCTTTTGTGCTATAAGATAGGACTTCTCTCCTACGTTTCCTTGTCTGATGTGATGTCCGAGTAAAGTGTTTGATAACCCACATTGGAGATTGGGACTCTAAGTCCTTTCTGCATCTCCTGAGCCAGGCCTATTTGGTAGTGTGTCCACAATGCCATTGACCTAGCCAGTCCAGGCTGCCCAGCGTTGGCCTACTACCAGTAGGGTCTGTCTTGACAATGAAGTTTAGAGGCGAGGCCTTCTGAATTGAGGACCTAAGTTGGGTGAGAATATGAACCATGCTGACTGAGGAAGAGTATGGTGAATTAATAAAGTATAGACATACATCTGGAAGGTGTGGCTATCCTCAGAGCACAGATATAGAGCTGAAACTGCCCTCTTCTGGGGTTTAGAAGAGGTTGGATATGATCTGCTTCAAGGCATGGTTGATGTCTCCAGGAAGGGATTCTCTAGTATCTTCCATGCTTTTCTCAAGCCCAGCTAGTATCTTTATAATCGTCATCCTGAACTCTAGTTCCGACATCTTACTAATGTCCATACTGATCAGGTTCCTGGCAGTTGGTACTGCCTCTTGTTCTTTTTTGGGGGGGATGAGGTTTTCTGTTTTGTCCAGAGCAGAAGAGATGAGAGAACAACCACAGGCAGGATGGGAATATAGTGGTCGTTCCACTATTTGATCAAGTGTACTTCCCAAGGGCCCGACTGTCAGAACTCAGGGGACTTGGGCCCACCACCCCCCAGAAAAAGAACTAAATCTACCCTCCCCTTGTCCTTAGTTTCTAGAACTCCCAATAAAGAATTGGGGGGGGGATTGTTCTCATAACCCAGAGTACGCTGCAAGTTCCATCGCACACTGTAAACACAAGCTGCCTCGTCAGCTGCCCAGACCCTGTCTCTGGGGAACTTGCACTCTGTCTTCACTGAGTCACTCTAGTTAATACTGATGACCTTGAATCTGCCCTTTCCCCCATGATGAAAGAGCAAAATGCCCTTCTCTTCCCAAGGATGATTTTAACAAACTCTAGCTATGCACCCATGTGTGACGATGCCAAAGCCTGTGCTTCTCCCCTTCACTCCGCAGCTGGTAGAGAGGGAGCTGCTCTCCCCCAGTGCACCCTGCCGGGAGACGTAGATATTATTGAGCCAAAACAAAAAAGAGATGGTGTGAACAGAAGCCCCGAAAGATCAATGAGGGTTGTTTGGGGGTTTTGTTTTGGTTTTTGTTGTTTTTTTAAACCTTGTCCTGGTATGGAACAGTGTAAGCATTTAATGCTTGAATGAAGTTCCAGCACTTTGCTCTGAGCTGGGAGAAGCAGGACATGTCAGTGGCTCCTATCTCTCCTCATGTCCGTTGCCTTTGGTGGCTGCCTTCTAGCAGCCTGGGGTTTAGAGCTCTGCCTACTGCTGTGCCTCACTGATCTTTCCCCTCTGGGGACCTCATGGTGTCTACTTCATAAGGGAGGGCAGGCAGGTGAGTTCAACTGCCCCTGTGTTTTTTGCCTCGGGCCACTTGGCATGTGGACGCATCCCACTTACGTCCACCAGCGTAAGAGCGCATCATGTAGTCTGGGGGTCTTTGCGGCAACCCTTGGGCCATCAGACGTTAAATCCGGGGCCTGCAGGAAGGACTGAAGTAGGGATACCTAGATTACTTTATCAGGGGTGCTCGCCTCCCTTGGGAATTATGCTGATAAAATCTCAGTTGGAATTCAGGTGAACCTTGTCCCCACCTGGATGTATGCACGTGTGATGCTGGTGGAGGGGGTGGGGGTGCCTGTGGCTGGTTCTTCATGTCCCTCCAACATAGAGCTGGGCTGAGAAGACCAGAGATGGTGCGGCAGCAGAGGGCAGGTAGAAGGACCAGGAGGCTGGCATCCTTTACCCTAGGGGTTTTTGGGTCTACATGACTCAGTGTCCTCATCCATCACCATGAAGTCCCCGGGAGCCATGTGGGTGGTGGTTGCCATTACTTCTTGATTCCGGGGTGGGGGGCGGTGTTATGGCTCAAATGCTTTAGGACGAGTAGGTGACAGCCACATCCACACTCCTGGGCGATGCTGGTGGCACCGGTGTGTCAGGCTGTGGAGCAGCTTGGGGAGCTGCCTTTAAGAGAGCAGGATACGGGTGTCCAGGTTTCTGGAAGTAGCCCTGTTTCCTGAAGTGAGAAATCCATGGGGTCACATTGCACTTGGAGGCCACCCGGGCCACCTCCCTGCTATAGCTGTGCGGCAATCAGATCTGCTCAGAATGAAACACACCTCCCCTAGATGCATTGTAGCTCTGGTTTCCCAGCCATTCAATTCAGCCCCCACGGCCCAGCAGGTGCTTCCTGTGGGAAGTGTCTTAGGGCAGAGGCACCAAGACCCTCGGCTCTGGTGATCCCTGCTTAGCCTCTTACATGCTGCCTTGTTCTGCAGATAACCCGGTGCTCTTTCCTGCTTCCTGGTCCTGGGGTCCAGCATGTTCTGGGAACTGATGCCTATGGAAATGAAGAAAGATATGGGGCAGGCAGAGAAGTCAAAGTGGGAAACTCTCTTGATGGAGCCCTTGGCCAACTGAGCAGAGCTCCCATAATGAAAGACCATGTAACCTGGGAGAAGGTAGCCCTTTGGAGACCACAGTGTCCCCTGGGAGGGGACTGCTGGGTGTTGTCCGCTGGCAAGTGGGGTTATCAAAACAAAGGGTCTGAGGGGCAGGTCTTGGCAATAGTTTCCTAGAGTCAGGATCTCTTCCTTGTCTAGCTTGCTTTGTCCCAGACTCCCAGGGTCAGTGAGTGGAACAGAGCCCTTCTACTCCCCATCACCTACTCTAGCAAGTGAAGTTTGTAAAAAACGAAGTGGCAGCTGGTTACAGTATATCTGATTCTTGCTGAACCGTAAGAGGATGGTGTTTGAGGTTTGAGCATCTCTAAAGGATAAGCCAATGCTGTTACCCGCCCCAGGAGTATTTCTGACTCTGCCATTTGCTTTCCTGCCAAGATGAGGGTCACGGCTCCTAGGGTTGATGTCAAATAGCTTCTGTAAGTTGTAAGAATTCCTGTTCTCTTGAGTGCCTCTGTCTAGTCCTGGACCAGGAAAGGACTTGTGATCCAGCCTCCTATTCCCTATGACCTAGTAACTTGACTGGACTGGGTTTCTCAGAAGCTCCAGGCCCTGCATCCCCTCTGTTTGGTTCCATTCACCTAAAGCTGGGCAAGGCAAATAAAAGACGGGCTGTAAACCGTAAAGCTCTCCACCCAGACAACCCATGCCCAGCTGCACTAACGGGTAGTCTTTCTAGCCTCGGGTCTGGAAATGAAAATGTCTGTTTCCCAATTTCTAAGCCCATGGGGTTTTCCTGAGTGGGAACACATGTGCTGGCCGAACTGAACTGAATGTCAAGCTGTCCTTGTGACCACAGCCACGGTGACCATTTCCTGGCCTATGTGGTCAGGAAGCCTTTCCAGTGGTCTGTTAGTTGATGGAAACACCCCCTGGGGAAAGGTGTGGTCTACAAAGCCTTGTGCTCTGCCCAGCCTCCTTACTGCAGCTGGGGCAGAAGTGGGGACCAGGGCAGAGTAGGAATAGGGTGGGAGAGAATAGAAGGTCAGGAGTGGGGCCCTTGGGTGGAACGAACACACACCCTGAAGATCTGGTTTGCATTTTAAATAGTAGTCACTCTGTGTTGGTTCTGCAGAGAGGGACCAGGTCTGCCAAAGGGACCTACCCTGTGTCACTTTACTCCAGTTTTGGCCATAATGTGAGAAGGTAGGGGAGGAGCAGAATCCCCCAGACTGAAAAGGCATTTTGAGTTTGGAAAATGAAGCAGGTGCTACCGTATAGCCCAGAGCTTTATGAAGGGTGTAAGATAGGGCAGCTGCACAGTTCCCTTCCACAAAGTCTAGACCTTAGTCCTCAGTCCTCATAGAGAGGGGACACACACAGAAGGAAATTGTAGCAAGATCAAAGGTTTCACATGTATCGAATTGACATCCAACATTTGCTTAGATCTTGTGATACAACCTGTGTGTCAGGAAAGGGAAAAGCTATCTCTAACAGACTCGTGGGAGGCCAAAACAAGACTCCCCTTCACACTGCCATCCCTGCTTTGACAGGCATTTCCAAATATGCATGTTAATCTCCAAGAGACCCATAACATATAGCCCAAGAGGTCATTGAACAGACATAAACAAGATGGAGAGCCAAGGATGGAGTCAGGGATTGCCAGCCCTCCTACACACCGTGAACACCATTCCTGGCCACCAGAGAAAACCCATTATGTGTCTTGTGGAGACCAAGATGAGATACTTAGTAACGAGCAGTTACTCTCCCCGCCACCTCCTTCTATAACCCAAGGATTTGATCAGCTGGATTTCCCAAACTCCAGCCACTAACTGGCGCTCCTTGGCATTGCTCAGTCCAAGCTCTGACATTACCTGTATGAAAATGAGCTGGTGGCTGGCTGAAGAGTTGCAGTGAGTGTCTGTCCTTCAAGGGTACATATTGAAGGGCTGACTCAGGTTCCAGCTACCCTATCTGCTGTTACTTTCTGCTATCCCACCAGGGTTCAATCTGAAAGAGATGTTGACACCTTTCCCCAATCTGAAACCAAGGTGTCCTCCTCTGGTCAGGCACTTGTGTGGGTAGGACCAAGTTTCAAATGGACCCAAAACATCTTACAGTGATATCCAATCTCAGTGTAGGGTATGTGGGAATTCTCCACAAAAGTATTATGACTCTTGGTCACAAGGCCAGGTTGGGCAGCAACCAGATGTGAATCAGTGTCCCTAGACTTAGCCTCAGGTCTATGTGGTCATGAACTACTCTAGGGAGTCCTTATCTTCTGATCTTCAAGCTTCACTGGGCTGCATGAGCTCAAACCAACCCCAGGACCATGACACAGACCTCCTCTTGAGTCTGTCTCTAGGTTGATAGAGAAGACTTTAGACTTAAAATGCTGTTAGGCAAGGGGTGCTGGCTTTCTTCCCCCCACCTGAACATGAGGCAGATCTCCTCAAGAGGACTTGGGATTGAGCTGAGAGCATCTCTAGGGCTTTGTTCCTGGGTGGGTGGTACAGCCATGTGTTCAATGGGCTTCAACGGCCCGATCACTGTCCTTGGTGCCCATCTTTGGAAACCTCAGCTGCTTTTGAGTGCGAGCCCCATGGGCTCATCCACCAATCATCCACCACTGATGATTTCAGACAAGAAATGGAACAGGAGGTCCCCGGGACCACTAGGAGATGATGTTAGAAGATTATACTTTAAACTGGAGGAAGGGGAAGCCACTGTGCATCCCAAAGCTTCCAGGCATAAAGTTTCCTAACTCTACTTGGAGAACTCTATCTCCCTCTTGTCTGTGCCTGGTAGCTCAGATTGCCAAGGCTGCATGCAAGCAGCCCTGTGGCTTTGGGTCTGGAATTGGAGCTCTGGGAGGACGGACTCAGTTGTGGCACCAGAGCTCCATTTATGAAATCCAAGGTCTCTGCTGCTGCTCTCAGCTACCCCAGAACAGGCTGGCATTCATAGATGGGGTCTGTCTACTCTACATTCTAGCTTTCCTGGCTTCTCCCTCTAACTCTCCTGAAAGACCTCACTCAAAGGAGGAATGAGTTTTTTCAGGAGGATTCAAAACCCCACACTACTGCAGTAGGAAACTGTGGTTTGTAAACCTTGGTCCAAATCTGTTGTAATGAAATCCTGTCTGTCTTTACCTCTCTATTGCTTCAATCCTCTCCACCCGTCCTCAATTTAACTCCTGATCACCTTGTTAAACATAAAGCCATCTTCTGGAAACTGAGGTTGGCTTGAACCCCTACTTCGTGTCTGAGCCCGGAAAGCTGAGTTTCAGAGGGCAGAGCGGAAATCTACTTGGAACGGCAATATTGAAAACAACCTGAGACCCTCCCTAGCCCAGAGGGAGGGCAAGTGTGTGCAAGCTAAGATGACCAGCACCCCCAACCCCAACCCGTGTGCTCTCCTTCTCTGAAAAATCCTAAAGCAGTCCTCAGATGAGAAGGGCTTTGGCAGCTAGAACCTAAAGCCGGAAGGCTGCCTTAAAGGGAGCACAGGGCTTTGATCTGTTTCCTTCGATGTCCTCATGGGCGCCATTGTTCCTTGGAGAGTCTTTCCTCGCCTTGACTGGAATCTACCTAAGGTTTGCACACTAGGAGGTATGAGTCTCCTGGCCATGTTGGGCAGGCCCCTTGCTGGTGTCCATTCTGTCCTGAGGCAGTTTTCCTCTCGTTGGACAGGAGACCCTGTCATTGCTAGTGGGTCATGTGTCAGAGCCGGGTCTGACCGCGAAGGCTCGAGAAGGAAGTGCCTATCCTTGGTTTGCCTCTTTCCTGATAGAAGCCTTAAAGTGTAAGAACCTCCTATCGACCAAATGGAAACTTTTGTGTTATCAGAGTGAAACACAACAATGTAAAAAAAAAATGCATTCATGTTTCTGTCAAAGAGAAGATTTTCAGATAGAAAAGGAAACTTAGTTGCCAATCTAATTTTTAAGGAACCAATGAAAAGGGTAGGTTTGGGAACTTGGAAAAGATAATATTTTGGAGGAAAAGATGATATTTGGAGATAATATTTTGCAAAGCAATGTGGGATACCCCTGGTCTGACATTTTGGGTGGCCAACAGAAGGGTCCTTTTGTTGCTTCTTAAACTGTTACAGAAAACCTCAGAACTAGACAGAACGGAAGCCCTAATCCTCACATCCATATCCAAAAACGATCTCCGTAAGTCATTATGATCCATCCACTCCCCATCCTTTTTTTTTTTTTTTTTTTGAAGCAAACACCCTTTTCCAAAAATATGGGAGCCATGCTGAGTTCTGCTTCCAGCATAACAAGTTCTGGGTTAGACCCATTCCCTGGCAAATCTGATGAAAATATGAACTGTCTAAAGCCTTCTGAAATGGCCCTAAAGTCCTACAGGAATGAATGTCTAACAAGAAAATCTAAAACTTAGGGCTGCCACTCCTCTCAGCTCCCAGTTGGAGGGCTTCCTTCCCAGAAGTCCAGGATCTCCACATTTCCTGCCCTGCTCCAGCAACCTGTTGCTGATATTAGGTTCTATATGAATTTCCCCCCACACACCCAACACCCCAAATTCCTACCGAGGAGCCAGACATTTCGGTCTTGGGCTGGGTGCTGCTGAAAGTACCGGGACTCCCGGGAAAGGGGCTTCATGTGGTGGTGAGCCAAGCAGGGGAGACCTAGGGTTGCCAGCGCCTCTTCAAGCACTTGTTCCTAATGTGGGAGTGTCACTGAAGCTCACCCTTGTCCCTACCCTCTAGCCTCAGAGCCATGGCTCTGATTTTACCCTGGAGAGAAAGCCTTAGAACAGAGAACCCCACGTCTCTCCCCACGGAACTGACTTCACGTGCAACAGAAGTTGGAGTAGTTCAAGCCCAAGGGCAACCATCAAATGTGGTGAAGGTTCTGGTAAAGGACAGTTGGAAGATGGATCGTGTAGCTGGAGAGACAGCTAAACCCCAGGCTGGCCAGTATGCCAGGAAGCAAGGGAAAGAGGGCCTCGGCTGGGAGGGGCCCTTTGGGAGTAAAAGGACTCTTAAATTCTGCATGTGGATATCGGGGAGAAAAGGGATGGCTCTCCGTTGAGGCTGGATAGGTTTGGACACCTGATGACATTCAAGTTTGTAATAGGCCCAGCCAGTTGTGTCATCTAACAGGAGACCTCTATGTAGCAGATGCCTTGGTTGAGTGATTTCTCCAGCACTCAGAATGGGGTGGAGGAAACGAGGCCATGGGTGCAGTTTCCTTTGCTTTGAAGGCTGAGGGAAGAGCTTGGCAGGAGTAGAGGCAACTAGAACTTTTGTGGCTGTTTGAGGACATTCCAGAGGCAGTGCCAAACTCACCACGAAGGCCCTCCTGAATATGACTGTTTCTTGAGCATCTATTGATGTGAGTGTATTCTAGTTGGGCATTACCAAAGGATCTGGACCATCACCACTAAATCGGTTTCTATCCATTGACTCCCAAATAACAGCTGGCGTAAGCTGTTAAAATGCCTCTATCTGGCTTCTCATTGAGGAAGGAGCAGACTGACCATAGATCTGGGGATTGGAGAGGCTGGACACTGAGGAACATCTTTGTCTGCTGATGGTCTCCCCTCCAAGGAATCCTTACCCATTAGCCTGACTATCTTACAAGCTAAGTTACCCTCATGTTGCCAACTGTAGGCTCATGGAGGTCAGGGGATAATCCTACGGAAGAGGGAAGCAGCAAAATTCTGGAATGTTCCCTTTGCCCAGTGATTGGAACATTCCTGTATCTCATCCTCAGAGTTTTTGTGAGTCCCTCTGGTTCCATCGTGTCCTTTGTGAAATTTGTGATCAGTTATTCAATGCCTTTGTGCTCCACAAGACCGACTGGACTGACCTGGTAGGTTGGAAAGCACTTCTGTGAAATGGAAAGCACTCAGTAGGGTTCTTTAGCACTTCTCCAAAAGTAATTAAGGTGGAAGCTGGGAAGGAGAGGTGTGGTGATAGCATAAAGGCAGCTTGCTTAAAGTACCTCTATTCTATCTCAAATGTGTTGGGGTTTTTTCCCCCTCTTCTTTAAAAAATTATTTTTTGAAAAATTTTATTTGACAGACACAGGGAGAGCGGGAACACAAGCAGGGGGAGTGGGAGAGGGAGAAGCAGGCTCTCTGCTGAGCAGGGAGCCCAATGCGGGGCTAGATCCCAGGACCCTGGGATCTTGACCTGAGCTGAAAGCAGACGCTTAATGACTGAGCCACCCAGGTGACCCCCTCTTTCTCTTGAATGGGTACTTTTCTCCAATAAGTCCATCAGTCTTGCCTTTCTTTTCTGGGTTCAGAAGTCAGGTTTGTGGCCAGTATCAAGTTTTCAGCAATTGGTAGGGAGGATATGATTTTCTACTTCATGATCAACAGGTTTGAGAGAGAGCCTGGTGGAGTTCCTGCATCAAAGCTACTCTTCATCACGAAAGACCACACACCACCCACCACCCGTGGGTTCCCCTCTCTCCAAATGTTCCAAGTGTGAGATCCACGTAGAGGGGTGTGGTCTGGGGACAACATTTCTTCCAAGTAGACTCTTCTCCTTGGTTACCTCTGAGCCTTTCTGCCACCTTCCTGGAAGGTGGGACCTCAGAAGATCTTGGCCAGCCTTTCCCACCATGTTTAGGTCAAGTTTTTAATGAACTGATGCAGAATGTAGAGAAGAAAGGAAACTCTCTTAACACAACCATACTGCTTCACTTCTGACACCAAATGTGTGGGGTTTCCACTCATCAAGCGATTCTGTGACACCAATCATGTATTCCATAATTCAACTCCATTCTAACACTATCTTCCTGGAGATAAGTGTCAGATCCCACGGGTATGAGCTTGATTAATTTGCCAGAGCAGCTCGCAGAACTCAGGAAGGCGTTTTATTAGAATGACTAGCTTATTCTGAAAGGCTAGAACACAGGAAGATCCAGATGGAAGAATTGCATAGGACAAGATATAAGAAAGGGGCCCAGAGCACCCATGACCTTTCCAGGAGTATATTCCTCCTAGGACCTCTCCATGTTCACCAATATGGAAGTCCTCGAACCCATCCTTCTGGGGATTTTATGGAAGCTTTATGACATATGTGGGATCCTTAATAGCCAATTCCATAATCTCCAGAAGTTTCTCTCCTCCCTGGAGGTGGAAAGGGGTGAGTAGGGCTGGAAGTGCCAACCTGGTGGTCACAGGGTTGGTTCCCTTGGCAACCAGCCCCCATTAAGCCCCTTGAGGGTGTGTCAGGTCACCTTTGAACAAACTCAGGTGTGGTTGAAAGGGGCTTGTTATGAATAACAAAAGACCCCATTTCACCTTTATAGCCCTGGAACTTCTTCAGGAACAACATAACAGAAGATACCCCTATGGCTCTGAACTAGGAAAGAGCTAGGGTTTTAGGAGCTATGAGCTGGACTTAGACCAAAACCAAGTATTACCTAAATCGCAGTATCACGGAGGATAATCTGCAAGGCAACTAATCTGTACTCTTTATCTCTTACTGAAGCACTTTGATTGGCAGGGAATTTTTAGAATTGAAGACCTCAATAGTGGGGTAATCTGTTGGTCCAGGACCTGTCCCATTTCAGTAAATGCCATATTTTTCAGGACTGGTGGTGATAGCAACACCAGATCTGGTGAGATGGTAAATGTTCATTAATCTCCATTTAGAAGCCATGAAGAATGCAGGGAAATGGCAAAGAAACTTACTGTCACTTCTCAGGAAGCGTAGGTACTCTTGGCTAATAAAGAGGAATCTGGCTGTCATCTCATGCCAGTGTTTACCATGATAAATTCAGTTTCTGGCTGAAAGCATCCATTAAATGTGTTTGAGACTCCTACCAACATGAAAGCATCTAGTCAAACGAGGAATTATTGTCATCCCCTTGGATGAGGTGAGGATTTAACCAGCCTGGATTTCCCGGTTTTGTGGTCCTAATTAGGGTTTCATCTTCAGTTCCAGACTCAAGTGTTGACCCAACAGGAGAGGTGGTGACCACAGCAGAGAATGGCAATGTGTGTCCATCCCAAGAGTCTGGACACTGATTTTCACATTCCTGCTAAAGTATATGGTGATCATTACCCGTCTAGCTGGGTCTAGGTCAGACAGGGTCCTTGCCTTTCTCTCCTCAGCTCAAGCCATGATGTTATTTTGGGATCAGGTCCTTCTACAGGTAGACTCAGACTTGAATGGGCAAAAAGTAATTGACAGGGTCGCCAGCTCTATCCTCAGTAAGGAGTGTCGGATTTCCCTGTGAAACCATGTGATGCTTCTCCAAGATGAGGACTTGCTGGGGTGTGACCTTCCCGCTTCTCAGCCACCCAGCTTAAAACTGGTACCCTTTGACTTCAGCTCAAGTACTAAATATATAACTCAAACCACTGGTATTCCTGCATCGTTACCCACCTTTTGGTCTTAAAACCACATTGATCTAGGTAAGCTATCAACACTGGGGCTAAAATTTGTCACTAGTATTAAGGGAAATGACATCCAAATGTCTATTTGGATAGGTCTGACTGTTCTTTCTGGGTCTGCTACTTTTTCTGGTACTTAGGCTACCTTTTGTGGAAAGTAGGAATCCTGCTGTTCCGGGGGGGAACCTGAGAAAGCCGAACATAGCTCCAGAACTCTGATCCTTGCATGGCTAGTACAGGTCTGCTCTCCTTCAGCTTCATAGTACACCCTCCTTCCTAGTCTTCCATGCTCAGCCTTGAGAAGTTGGTTGCTGTTGAGTGACATTTGTAATGAGATTCTTCTATTTGGGAGAGAACTGAACAGGAAGTCCATAGACCCATTGGGAATTCTGTGTAGAAGGTTAGTGTTCACCCAGGTGAGGGGAAGCCCAGGTTCGAACATAACCCCACCCATGGAGTTTCCGGACTCAACAGAATTCTGACTGCCTCTTCTGAGACTGGTCACAGGCAACCTTGTAGCTTTTTCTGTGCTTGGAGTTGAAGCTCTAAGGGACAAGTACTAAAGGCTGGGACACCTGTGAGTTCTCTCTCCTTTGAGATCAGTCTCTGGCCACAGAGAATCCTCCCAAGAAGAAGCCATTTCCAAGGCTGGATTTCTCTATTCTGTATTCTAGGCTTTATCTGGGAAGAGCTACTTCTTGTAGCCATTGCTGTCTTATGCTTACTGGTATCTCCTTTGTCCATGGGGAGCCAACCAGCTGTTGTCTCCACTGCTAAAGCAGAGACCATGATTGACCTCCATCTCATCTGTGCCCACCCCCAAGCCTGTACTTGCATAGTGGTCGGACTGGATTGTTGCATTTCTGGGGCCCCAGTGACTCCCCCCAAGTTCCAACTCTCTTCCATGTTCCTGCTGTATAATAACTCTCTCTGCTTGTGACAGCCAGCTCCAGCTGCCCCTGCAGGTGTAATCCTGTTTCTGCCTGCTAATCTGTAGGCAGGAGGGACCTCGTTGTGCTACCTGGTTACTACGGATCTGTCATCAAGTACCCTTACTGTGTACAGTAGTGGAAGAATCCTCCATTCTTGTCTTGGAACCGAGTCAACCTCTTATCTAGCAGAATCTCCGCATTCATGGGTGGGAGAGAATATGACGGGCCGCCCCCCTGTTTTCTCCCGGCCACACCCACCCCTTGGTTCCTAGATCACATTTTGGTGCCCATGGCTCACAGGAAGAGAGCTGTACACTGTAGTTGGAGTCTACATTATACACATAGTTGTGGTAGCTGGAGACTTCATCTCATAGCACAGGTGGCTTATGTTGAGTTGTACTAAGAACCTATGATAGTACTGTTGCAGAAAATCTGTTCAAGGAAGTCCTATTTCCTTCCTGTGTGGTATGGCTTTATAAGGCCCTTAAAACATCCTACATGAGAACCTGGGGCATAAGCTGATCTTGTAATGTTGTAGGGCAGCCTCCGGAGAGGTCTACACTCATTTGTTCTCCTATTCCAGGCTCAAGAAGTACCCCAAATCACCTTGTCTGCTGCCTCTGCTAACCAGAGTCATGGTTAATGTCAAATGGGGGAAGGAGTCATTGTTAAATGGGGGAAGCATAGGCAAGAGGTAGTGCTGACCTTGTCCTAGTCACGGCCTATGTATGATGTGTTTGATTGGTCTTGGTAGCCTAGCTTTTGATACAATCACACTTGTGTGTAGGACAATTCTAGAATAGGACACGAGAAAACCCATGAAAATGACACCACCTTTCCAATTAGGTCATGTTATTCCCCCTAAAGTAATGTTTTATGACTATTCTGGGGGAGCCACATGGGGTTAAAGCTGTAGTTCTTCTGGGATGGGTGTGGAAGACCACTTTGAAGCCTCTAGGGTTAAACTCATATTCATATTTCCTGTTCACTGTCTTTGTTCTAGAGCTTGGGCATCTGTTCCCACACTGCAGATCTCAGAACTTTCCATTTTTGTGGGTCTAGAGCCTCAGACCTTTGGTCCCGATCAGGTTGTACTGGCTGAGGTCTACTCCATTGCCTGTTTCATTTCCATATTCCACAGCTACCATGGAACGTTCCTGAAACCCTAATTGAAGTGGGTATTTGGAGTTACAGGGTCATGGTGGCTTAGACTACAATCTTCTCAGATTCTGTTAATCAACACATGGACAACTCCAATGGCTAAGTTGTGACTGTCACATCAAGGGTCCCCAAGCACCTTTGTGCCAAACCAAAAATAGGTCTGAGCTCATGAGATGATTGCCATGAGTTCAAAAATATACAAGCAGAAATGATGCAAGAATACACAGGAATAGTTAACCCCCTGTGAGTTTAGGAAACAAGCTGTGAGATTCATCTTCCCCCCCCCCCCACTAAAAAGCCAAAGCACAAATAGCTGATTTTGAAAGTAAGTCCCTATCTAGAGGAGAACTTTGGATCGAGGCTGTTGTTTTGAAGTCCGGCTTTCTTGCTTTGCCCCTTTACTTCAAAGGAGTGCTTGTCTCCTGGCCTCGCTGGGCTTATTCCTGTGCCAAGAGCGGAGAGTAAGGATGTAACCAGAGCCTGGCCTTCACCAGTGGAAGGAGGGGACCTGATCTTGCCCTTTTCGCTTGTGCTCTCCTCTGAAGGCCCTTTCTTGGCTCTTGGATGCAACCCTGGTGACTGCTGTATCCGAGATGGTCCTGTGACTTTTGAACGTGCTTCTCCGGGTCTCCCATTCACTGCGGATGGTGAACGTACGGACCTAGAGGCCCCCAGGGGCCCTGCGGCCTCCAGCATCATGGCGCCTGTGGGCCTGGACATCTGGGTCAACCGAAAGGCCCTGATGCTGAGTGACCTGCTGCCCCAGAGCCCAGGACTACACTTGTGGTCCCAAAGACGTACGGGCACTCTCAGTCCCCAGCAGCCCCATGAGTTTGTGGAGGTGCTCGCCTAGGGACCCTGTACTCTAGTGGTCTTACTCCACTCACATGGTGGCCATTTGGCACAGTTGCTGCCAGACAGACCCCAGTCTCCCCCCGCTGAGGGTCTGTTGAGCTTCTTGTTGGGTTGGTCATCTTAATCTTATAACTCCATGAGGTTGAAGGTGTGTACCTTGGAAAACTCAAGGTCTGACCTTAACTTGCTACATTTCCTTTTCTGGGGTAGCTCTGGGGATCCAGCTCCCCTGAAAAAATGGCTTGAATTTTTCTTGCAGTTAGAGTCCCAACAGGGCCTGGCATATTCATGGGTTGCTTCTCAAATGTGGTCAGGGTCCCTTAACTTGTGCAGACTCCATTTTTTTTCTTTCTTTGACAAATACCCCACCTCAACTCATGGTTGATGCAGAATCTGGGTTTTCTAAATAGCTCTGTGAAGTCCTTTCATCCCAGACTGTGTCCTCCTGGCTTGCCTGGATGCTCTTAGTGACTGCCTATCTCCCCGCACACATGGTGGTGAGAGCCCTTCACATTACAGCATAAAATTCACGTAAAGCTGAGGATTACTCAACTTTACGTTGTGGTTTGCCATTAGCCTTTGACTTCCTCACCACCCTGCGAGTCTGAAACTAGTAGGAAGCCATGGGAATCCTCATGGCCTCAGTAGAAAGGGAACTGGTGTGTGTTGTAATCTTGTCTTTGCAATATCGATGGTACCTTCCAGTCAGGAACTGAACTTATCTTGATAAGGTTGCTATAAACAGTCTTGCAAGTTACGTGGCTTCTCTCTTCTACAGAAGTCAAGTCCGTCAAGGAGGTGGAAGGCATGTTTTGTGACTGTCTCTAGTCACAAAAAACAAAGTCTCCTGAGCCAACAGAATAGAATGTGGGGTTCATGACCAGCCACTGGGAATTCCCAAGGTGATATCACCATAAGAGCATCATTAGTTTTTAGCCCCAGGCTTAGGTTTGCCAGCAAAGACCTGGGTAGAAGCCTCAAGAAGCTATTTGAACAGATACTCTCTCTGAAACAGGCTATGAGATATGCCAGTGATAACTTCTGGCCATTGTTAGGATTTTTGGCAATGTCCTAGCGAATCTTTTTTGTCTGGGTGTTTTGTGCCACTGACTTTAGGTCTGAAAGGAAGTTTAAAGGAAGGAAGACCTCTAGTAACCATTGTCTAATAGAGAAGGTAAAATGACAACCCTCCTCTTACTCACGGCCTTGCTTAAGTCATTTTCCCCCCTCTTCAACCCTTCTGAGCCACAGGTGACCAGGCCTGCTCATGTGGTAGGCTACCACATCTCTTGGCTTGGAAGTTTCTGAGGTTTTGAGCTGGGTGTCATCAGGACCTTATTTGAGGTCTGGGTTCCCCCTCCCCCCAAGAACCTGGGGAGGAAACAGCAATGTGGAGGCTGCATTTGGGGCCGAGGATACTGGTAACGGGTTGAATCTATGGGATCTGGAAATCTGACAGTTTGCTTTTTGAACTGAAAGCACCGAAGACCATGTTATTACAAAGACTGCTTATGAGGTAGTAGATCAGAAATGTCTGTAAGACCTGAGTACCTCTTGGGAATTCTTAATCCTTTACAATCTGGGTGTCCAAGACAAAGTTGACCAATCTCTCGCCAATAGCCCTACTCATTCTGCCAGTCCTCATGGGAGCAATTATGTAACATGGGAGTGGTAGTAAAGTTAACACTGGTAAGACATTGGTCAAAGAGTACTAAGTTGGTTATGCGAGAGAAATCCAGAAAATCTAGTGAACAGCATGGTGACTATCGTTAACAGACTCTAACCACTAAGTGCTACCTACAAGAAGGCTTAAATATATATATATATTATATATAATATGCATAGTATATATAACATATAAATTATACATTATATTGTAATTATAATAATCATATATAATATATATATAGTCCTATAGGAGACAAGTTTGGACTTCCGGCCAAAATGGAGTAACAGTGACCAGGTTTTACCTTACCACCTGGAACCATTAACTGTATAAAACAAGAGTTTTCAGACCCTCTATCAAGAGCACAAGAACGTGACCCCTAAGGTGGGGTTCACCTTGTTTATTTTCCCTCTAACTTTCCCAGCTCACTCTGGTGTGACAATATTCCTGCCAAAGCAGATCTTAGAGCAGGGCATATCACTGGGTATAAAGAAAGTCCTTCCTTAATAAAGGATTAATTTCTCTAGAGGATCTAACAGTCCTATTTATCTACCTAATCATAAATCTACTATAGTCAAAAGTCTACTATCGGCATCAAGAGAAATAGATCAACGGAACAGCCCAGAAATAGACCCACACATTAGAGGTGTGGGTCTAGAATTTTTAAGTTACAAAGGCAATTCAAAGGGAGAAAGGATAGTTTTTCCAACAGATGTTGCTGGAACAGCAGAAGGTCCATATGCAAGAGAAAAACCTGATTTATACCTCACAGCATATACAAAAATAATTTGACTGGATTGTAGACCTCAGTATAAAATCATTATAAATCCTAGAAGAAAACATCAAGCAACAAATCCTATTTTATCAAAACTTCTGCTCTTGGGAAGATAATCGGAAAATGAAAAGCTGCGATGCTAGGGGAAAACACTTGCCAGTCCTATCTGGCAAAGGACTGGTATCAAGCCTGTATAAAGAACTCTCCAAGCACAGTAAAACACCATTTAAACTAACAACCACTAATTAGTGACTTGCCCAAGGCTTCCTAAAGTCATTCCTGTCTCATTGGCGCTGGTCTTCAGTTCTAGACTTAAGGACCGCTTCATGGGATTGGTTTCCAGCCCCGTATAATGGAAATTAAAAGGGGTAGACATTTCTCAGGCCCTGCTTAGCAGCTTATATTCCTGCAGCTTACGCTCTATCTAGGCCAAGTCTGGAACAGAAGTGCCCTTGCCCACGAGGCAGCATCTGAGAATGCTAAAACTCTTTGGAGTGACCCCTGCTCTGAAAATGGCCATGCTAGGGGCTAATGAGTACCCTGTGGTTGCAGCCAGATGGTAGTCTTCTAAATTAAGATTTCTGAATTAATGGAGCAATGGGATGGCCCATTGACAGCACAATCTTAAGTGTGTTTTGGGGGAGGGGTATGGAGCAAGGAGAGGTTCAGGCTCTAGAGTTCCTAGCGTCTTTGGCCTTAAATTCAGTGCACCTGATACATAAATTGGGATGAACTTGATGGTCTACATTAAATCCTTAGGTCTCACCATTGCAAGAGCCAAGACCATCGTTCAGTAGGACACAGTGCAAACAATCTAAACAAAATGTCTCTGGGGCTTTTTCCTCAAGGTTGTACCTCTTAGAAAATGTGACACAATAGGTAATTTTGAACTTAACCAATTCATGAGACTTCCATGCCTTGTTCCTTCCCCTTATGTTGTCCCAAGGAGGAAAAGCTTTGAGCTGCCCCCTTAGCGGGGAAACCCTAAGATCACTGTACATAAACCTCACGCCTAAGACTGACAGTAATTCTATGCTCAGAAATTCAGAGTTAGTGACTTTTGAATTCTTACTCCCAAATTTGGATAGCTGAGATCTACCTCCCTCTCCTGTTTCCAGACAGGGCCATCAGCACAGAAGTACTGCAATAAGCTGGAACCCTGAGGTTAGAGCAGCAGGTGACTAGCAGAATTGTGCATCTAAAGCCCCAGTTTTAGTTGTTCCAGGTGGGAAGGTAAACCTGGTCTGTGTATTAAATTGAACAATCTGGTAGCTTTCACTGCCTAAGCCACTCACCTTTTATACATTGAGAACAGAGGAGGGAGAGGGTTATAAACTTCCCGCGTATTAGTGGTATTTAAGAGCATGAGAGAAGAAATAAATTCCTTGTTCAAATCGTTTGTACAAAAACTGCAAATGACAGCAAACATCTATAAATCGGGAAACACATTTTCACATAAGGAAAAACTTTAGATCTACCTATGGTCATAATTGTGAAATCTGGTGCTTGCAAGGATAGGGGTGATGGAGAGCGCATCTCCTATGAGCGAATATGGGGAAATGTGCTTGCCCTTAGGGAAAGGGGGAGGAGGGCACCTGGGTGGCTCCATCAGTTTAAGTCTCAGACTCTTGATTTTTGGCTCAGGTCATGATCTCGGGGTCCTGGGATTGGGCCCCAAGACAGGCACTGCACTCAGCTGAGTCTGCTTGGGATTCTCCCTCTCCTTCTGCCCCTCTTCTCCCTCTCTCTCTCTCTCTCTCTCTCTCTCTCTCAAATAAAACCTTAAAAAGCGGGGTGGGTAGAGGGTAACAGGTCTCACCGCACTTTGAAATAGACACTAGCATCTTCGGTTCTGTGCCTCCTTCTCCAAACTCATGTGGTCAGATATCCCTTCTGTGTCACAAGTCCCCAAGACCACACCCAGTTTCAAGGGTGCACTAGGCTACTCCCAGGACTCTCCATACAGCTGTACTCATGGCTGTTTGTTACAGTGAAAGGATGCAAAGCATAATCAGCAGAGGGAGGGCACGAGGCGGAGGGCAAAGTCTGGAGGAGACTCGGTACAAGCCTCCAAGAGCACCTTCCAGTGCAGTCACACAGGAAGTGTGTAATGGTGTCCCATAAGTTGAGAACACATGAAGCGAACCTCACCAAGTGCTTAGGGCCCAGGGTTTTTTTTACTGGGGCTGGTCACACAGCCATCCTCTGCTTAGCACCTACCCAAACTCCAGACTCCTGGGGAAAACATATGTTCCAAAAATCCCATGCTTGGGTGTTTGCCCAGTAAAGAATGGCTCACGGTGCCTGATGTTGGACGTGCAGGGACTCCCAAAATTCAGGTTCTCAGATAGCATCCAGTGGTCAGCCTTGCAAGCCAGTCTTTCTCAGGACAGCTGTCCCAGAACTGCTATTAGCTCTCTCTTCCAGACACTTCCTTTTGGCAATATTGGCCACTTCCCTTTCTCTGTGTCTTTGGAGTCCTGCTGCTGAGAGAATCCATCTGCTGTGAAAGTCCTGGGGATAATAACCTTCATGTGAGACTCTAGACTTGACCAATGGTAGAAATCCAACCGGACCCCATAGTCCATTTCTAGGGTCAGGATGATGGCCTTTAATTTCAAAGTTGTCAAGGAGATGCCTCCCAAATCCCTTCTCTAGGTCATGGTCAACTTCACCATGAAGTTCTGCTGGGGGGAATGGGCTCTTCCAAGTCATGCTACATGATCTGAAGTGGCATAAAATAGCTTGGGCAGAACTCTCTAGTTCTAGCAAAGCATTGTGTGGGTAGCAGAGCCCGCACATGTCAGGTAAGGGTGGGTGGGGCCAGTAAACGAGCATGAAACTAGCCTGGAATCATCAGCCACTTGGTCATTCAGTGAGTTAATCCTGTGGTATGATGGTTAGTCAAGACACATTTTGCTCATCTTGGGGGGAAGGCTGAACAAGACATGACTTTAAAAGTGAGAATGACAAGAGCAGAAACGTTGCATTCAACTGGCAATCACTTGGCAGTTGAAGCATCTTCTTAAGGACTGGGTGTTGAGAATCTGACCTAATAAGTCAAGCTGAATGTGTTCCTCATCTGCAATGTCTTGGATTTCTCTGAGGAGATCAGATTTAGGTGACAATGAGAACAAATGGTCCACACCGTCTGGAATTCTTCAATCTCAGGAAGTCTTCTAGAGATGGTAGAACTTTCCAGAAAGGGGGGAGGTAGACATCACTTAAAGAATGATAGCCTTTGATTTGTGTGTTAATGGGAGAGGACAGAAGGAACAGAAGCAAGATAACCTTAGAAGATAACAAGGATTTCAGATTCTGGCTGGTTCTGCATGAATGGAGTAGAATGAACTCTGCTGGAATATTCCCTGAGGCCACAGAACCAAGTTCCTAGGAGTGGAGCCCTGGTGGGCCTACCCTTGACTTCTGAAGGGAGATCAGGGACTCAGGCAAAATGTCGGGGATCTCCTCCTGTCATGTGGAGTCCAGAAATGGTCTTAAGTGGCCCCAGGAATAGACTGTGCTAGAAGTAAAACAGCTCTGGCCCTCTCCCCAGAGCCCTTCCCAGAGTGGGTCACTGCAAAGGCAGACTGACCCTACTGCTCCCAAAGGGGCCTGGACAGGAACTCCTCCCTGGAGGGTCAACGTCCTTGACACCACCTTCTCCCAAAGAGGGTAAGTTTCTTGAAGGGACCTGTATTACTTTAATGGGTGTCCTCGGGGATCTGTTTCTGAACCACGCTTCTCTGCAGCAAAGCTTTCATTCTGGCTAATCTGAAAGGACCCTTCGAGTCCCAGTTTCTTCAGGGAGTGATGTCCTGTCCTTGGTCCAGAAGGCTGACCTCGAGATGCCCTAGGTGTCGTAGGAGACCGCTCATGTTTTCTCCTCCTCTTACTAGTGCACATGGGATGGGTATTGAATCCTGTCAATTGAACGGCCTTTCTCTCTCTCTCCCCTTAGAGTCGTGCCTGGAGATATAATCATGTTGGATGACCACCAACAGGTGTTGGCCTCCCTCTGCCTGTTCTAGGGATTCTTTGCCCCCTTCCTCCTCTCAGAACCCAGAGGGTAGGGGAAGTAACTAGCGCCCCTAGGGGCTGATGGTAGCTGCAGCCCTAGGAGCTGAAGTCCTAAAGGGCTGGTATAGAGGAAGGGGACTAAATACCCCAGCCGCTCTCCTCCTACAACCAATGAGAGGTTCCAGAAGCTGATGGAAAGCCATCAGCTGCTTCTCTTGCCCCTTCTCCTCTAGGGAAATACAAACAGGTGATCCTCTCAGAGCCTAGCAGAGTGGGGATCTTTGGAGGCAAATCAAATAATCACACCTGCTCCTACCTTGCTGTCGCCCTGTTTCTTGGCCTGCGTTTAGCTGTAATGAAGATTGATAGTGTCTGTGTCCAGGGCTGTATGGGCCTCACTACCACTGGGGCACTCTGCCCCTGGGTGGCCACTGCCTCTTTGGGCCTCTTCCAGTTTTCTCTTGTCGGACCTGGTCGTAAGGAGATGGTCTCCACACAGGGGTCCCCACTGCTGTCCCTTCCGATCTTGCCACCACACAGTAGAGGCGGCTACTCCTCTCTGCTTCTGTTTCTCAGAACAGCAGGAGCAGTGACCGTCACCTTCCATTCCACACCTGTTGCCCCTGCTGACCAGGCTCATTTTTAAAACATCGGTGTGTAGTAAGTTTTGGTTCTTAATTTTCATGGGAACGTAGTTCTCTGGCTGTGGCTCTCCATTGGTGGAAGCCGCAGGTAAAGGGCTGAGAAGGGTCTGTGACTCCAAGACTGGCGAGGGGGCAGGGATCTGAACTCCCAACCCTGCAGTGGCCTCTTATGAGCTAGAGCAGGAATTCTCTGCATCTTGGGAATAGGTTCAGTTCCTGTAGCACACGCTCGTGAGCGAGGCAAGCACTCCTGCTGGGTCCTGGAGCGGTTCCATGCACAGCAAGCGCCCCATCTTCTCAGGATGGACCTCAGGTGGCTTGGGGTGCACATGGGGAGGACCAGAGGTACCTTAACACAGGACTCGTGGCTGCAGGGGTATAAATAGTCCAGCTCCTCCTCCCTGCCATGAGGTCAACTTGAAGTGATGGCGCAGTCTCCAGGGCTGGCCTGTAGATCCAAGTCGGTGACACCATGTGCACTTGGCTCGAAACTATGACTTTGCATGCTGCCTTGCCTTCCTGGACCCCTTGCTTCCTGGCTCCCCAGCTGGTGGGTCCTTAACCACTTCCTAAGAGCTCTCACCTAAACTTCAGAGTGGACCCTATGGCAGTAAGCAACTTCTGTTGCTCACGTGGTCATCTTGCTTGGTGTCCAGCCCTGTGGAAATTAAATTGGGGGTACCTGTAACTACTAGACTCCATTTCCTGAGCTTTAAAATGGGCTCCCAAGACCGAGGCAGAGATGGAACTGAAATCTGGATTGATCTAGAATGCATAGTTAAGAGCAGACTCTGGCATCTGCCAGCACAGTGTGATGAGGCTAAGAAGGAACCAGAAGTGAGGACAGAGGGCAGAGTTGCTAACTAGGATGCCTGATAGTCCTACCTGCAGGTGCCCCCACCGCCAGGCTAGAACCGGGCGTGGCTTCTGAGGCTACAAACCCCTACCAGGTAGTTAAAGACCTGCAAAATAACCCTTCCGTGAACCAGGGGAGACTTCTCTGCGTATAGGAAGGAAAGCCCGGGGTAAACTCTTAAACAGATCCTTGAAAAGAATGCCAGTCTTAACCCAATGGTGACCTGTAGGATTGTGGCTATATGCAAGTACATTCACACCATGAAATTTCATTGAGCTCTGTGCCTGTGGGTGCCCTGCTCGGTACACATGTGAAAACTTTGAGTAAAGAAGATATGTGGCTGTGTCTGTGTATCCTGACTTAGTGGGATTATGGCCCACAGTTCCATCATGACATTGCTTAAATAGGATCCAAGACTCCTAATCCTGGAGAAGGGAGTAAGACCGCGATCACCCACCTCACCTGCGATCTTCCAGCCACTGACCCATGCTTTGCGACTGCCTTTACTTCCGGGGTCAGCAGACTTAGGCATCCCCTCCCTTTTCCCCTAAGTGTTTTTTCTGCCCCATATAGACAACCTCTGTTCTTCAGGGAAGAGATTAAGAGGTTGGGGACCTTGCCGAGTACATAGCTGCCTCCCCTCCTCACCTCAGGGGTGGGGGATGGGAATCTTCTTTCCCATTTCTCTCGAACCATCCTCCTCCCAGGTAGCCAGACGCCTGGCTCTGTTCTCAGCCATAGCATCTGTTAGTGAGGCCATAAATCAGGCTCAGATGGGGTCAGGCCATAGGGAGTGGGGTGTTTATGTTAGTTTTGGCTCTTGAGTTGAAGGAAGAATGCTGGCATTTAGCATCGTGATAAACTCAGCACCAACACATTCCGGGTCAGCAATTACGTTTCCAAGATGCCTTGGGAGGAGTTGGGCCAGACCCTCCCCGGGCCCATGGGGGCCACCTGAGCAGACCAGCCCTGGCGTGGGCAGTGAATGAGGCGTGCCCCTGATAGAGAGGGGCTGGGCTGAACGGGGGCTGGTGTGAAGATTGGGGGTAGAGCTATTGCTGGTGTTTTACTGGAAATAGACCCACTGTGATCACTTCTGAACTCCAACCCCACTGCCCTGCCAGTCCCCTCGGAGTGGATCAGTTGGGCTTAGCAACTGCTTATTGGAAGACCCAGGAGCAAGGCATGAAAGCAGTTCATAGGGAACAGCGGGTGATACTGGTGTGCGCTGGAGAGCCTGTCATGATGCAGATCCGACTTGGTCCCAACAAACCCAACGGGAGCTCCAGGTCAAAGATGGCCCATTAGAGGAGTGCCACTTGGGGCCAAAATGGCCAGGCCCTGGGACCCCTGCTCTGCCAGGGAAGACCGGGACAACAGCATGGGTACTGTGATGTATCCCGAGGCCCTACATCTTCGTGCTTTCCTATAACCGAATAACCCCTTCTTTCTTGAAGGGGATCCAAGCAGCCTACTTCTAGGGCTGCCACATGGGGATTTTCCTGCCCATCCCTCCCCTATCAGGAACTCCAGTCCTTTGGAGAATCTGGCTGATGTATCCAGATCATGCCCCCATTTTAACCCCACCCTTGCAGAACACACATCTGTGGCTCTTCCGGAACTCTGTACCCCTTAGTGACAGGCATAATCTAAGCGGTACTCCAGTCCCCTATTCAGGCAGCTGTGTCCCCCTTTGTAGCTGTTCTAGAGCCAAAAGTCCAAAAGGGTCTGGAGCTACGTATCTAGTAAAACCTTTATATCTCCAAGTGTCTGCTTTGTTGAAGTCCCAAAAACCAAAATGACCTTATTTAACCTACTCGGTCTGGGCAAAAGGGCATCCCAATTCTGAAATCCCAACTATGAGGTCTGGGAAAAGAACACTTCCTTCTACAGATGGATAGACGTTCAGGGAGGTGAAGTCACACACCTGAAGCCACAAGGCTAGTAAAGGACAGCAGAGCCAAGCCCACATCGGCCTGACCCTAAGCCCTCCTTCTTCCAGGCAGACCTCACACCACTGGGAACTGGCCTCACCCTCTTTGGGGGCTCAGCCTATTACAGAGCGCCCTGAGAAAACCATCCTTCATAAAAGCTGTAAATCAGACACTTATTACTTTGCCAGGAGATGGGCAGGAATTGCTTAGTTCCTAAGTTTTCGTTTCCTCAGCTGTAAAATGGGGATAAGGAGCTTGCCTCAGTCTGTGTGTCCTAGGACTGGTGATTCAAATCGTGACCCCTCAATCAGTGGTGGTCCCCCTTCCACAACCACAGTTGTCCCCAACAGAAGGGATGTGCCGATAGGAAATCTCTTTCCACCCTGGGCCTCAAGTGTTCTCAGCTCTAGTGCTTGCTAGCAAAGCCTGGGGAACTTCGGGCCGGCTCAGAACCCAGAACAGAGGGAGAGCCCAATGTGGGGCTCAATCCCAGGACCTCGAGATCATGATCCCCCTGTATATTAAAGTTCCTACAACACAGGGAACTTACTGTCTTTGAGATGAAGTTAGCCCATCCCAATGCTGTGAGATTATGAACCAACCACATCCCTCTCCCCCTCTAGGATTCCGTGGCCCTGTCTATAAAGAGTGTGTGCTGGCTTATTGGGGTGGGTTTTTTGTTGGTAACAGTAGATGGTGGTGAGCGAGCTCTGCATTGAAAAGCACAAAAGCGGGCTCTGTCCACAGTCCGGAACACTTGATAAGGATGAGCAAGGGGATGGCCCAGAGAGTATAGGCAATGGGGCTGGAGATGTCCAGCCCAGGCCCATGGTTACATTTGAAGAATGCAGGTGACTCCTGGGTCATAGAAGTGGGAGACCAGCTCAGTGCCCCGTCCTGGGATCAGGAACAAGACGGAGCTGGGCAGGCCAGGAAGCCAGCAGCTGTGAGGATCGCCGACAGGTAGAACTTTGGTGCCGGTCCCTGGCTGTGCCTCTGATCTGCTAGGACCCCTTAGGTGAGCCGTGTATGCCCATTTTACAGACCAGGAAAAAGGCCTCCGAGATGAGGTTACTCAGCTTGGAGCACCTGGTGGGAAACTCTGGTCCTGTCAAGCCCAAGTTAGCGTCCAGCACACAGGACACTCGGGAAATGGTCTTACCGAGACTGCTGCTGTCTGTGACCATGACATCGGACTGGGAGAGGTGCCCCCGGGAGGTGTCACAGGTCATAGTTCCTGGGAAACAGACTGAGGTGAAGTTTATTGAGTGGGTGCCTTTGGGATCATCCCTTATGGAAGGGGAGAAAAACTGAGGTGCAGCTTGAACCCAGCGCGACAGTCTTGGCTGACCCTATGAGAAGCGCCGAAGCTAGAATGATCCCTCAGGTGTGTGCTAGGGATGGTCTGGCCAGGTCTTCCTACCCCTGCCCCAGGCCCCTGCCCCTGGCTGTGGGCTACACAGGGAAGGACCTGCAGATAGGCAGCTTCCTACAGCCCAGGGATCCAAGCGGTGTGTCCCAAGAAAATACATGGAACTGGGCGGTGGGGCAGGGAGGGCTTCCTGGAAGAGGAGGCATCTGGGCTGAGTTCTGAAGGTCATATGAGAAAGACTTGCCAGGTGAAAGATACTAAGGGAAAAGGAACATGTAGACAGAGAAGCATAACAGGTGAAGGGTAGAGAAGGGTGGGAATGGAAACAGGCATCTGTGCCATTGCTGTCCTTGGACAAATCAAGTGTCTGCCGGTGATGTCTCTGCTACTCTGGGAAGATTCTTTCCCTAAGAAAAATATTAGCCTAGAAAATGAGTGCATGGCTCATTTCTTCTTTGCATTCCAATCCCAGGAAGCTTTCCTGAGGAAGGGACTTTGAGCTAATGACTCCTCTAAAATGGTAGCCCCTGCTGCACTCCATCCCATACCCGGCTTTGCATCCCATCTCTTGCTGCGCTTCCCCTGACAGAAAGCTTTCCCTGGGCAGTGACTGAGCACTGCACGGATCCTCTGCGCCCCAGCTCTCAGAGCAGCAGGCTGTCGCACTGGGCTGTGTTCAAGGGCTCTGCCCAGAGTGAGTGAAGAGACTGGGGAGAAGTAAGAGCCAGGGAAAACAGATGCTGACCTCCTGTGCAAGGGTCCTGGGGTGAAGCTTGTTCAGAAGACCCAGTACCTCCTGGTGCCTTGCTGGGTGCACTGACACCTGGCGTGGCCGTCGTGGAGTGAGCAGAGGGTCCCTCTTCCCAGACCCCTGGAGAGATAGGGACCGGCTGCAGCAGATGAGGCCCATCGCCCTGTCTCTAGGCCACATGGCACCTTAAGCCATCCCAGGTGTGGACTGGGCCAGACTCCCCAGAGAAGGCCCTTTTAGAGGTCTCCCTCACCACAGCCTGCCTTGAAGTCTGACACCTTCCTGGGCAGGATGTTCCTTTATTGCAAAGTCCCCCAGCTGATTGTTCTCAGGACCCAGCCCTTTGATGGTTTTATTGTCCCTAAATTCACACCAGTCCCCAATAACTTCAGAGCAGGTAGAGAAGGCAGAGCAGGAAGGGTGCTGGGAGTGAATGGCCCAGGATCAAGGCAGGAGATTACAATCTATAAATCTGCAGGGAACAGGCTTGCCTCTGAAGGCTTCCACGTGTGGGGCAGGGCTGGGCCCTGCAATCTCCGACCCAGGATGCCAGGGCTAAGTGAATCAAGGTGGTCCCCCATGTCCCAGGGCTCCTGAGTGCACCTGCTTCTGCCGGCTGGTCCATGCAGTTCTGCCCAGCAGTGACCGATTCTAGGACCTAGTGTCCTTCGAGGCTGAACCCACAAGGCTTCAGAGTGGGCTCTACACAGACCAACTCCTAAGTCAGCTTGGTCCAGGACCCCAAATGGAAACAACGATCTGGGTACAAGTTTCAGTCTTGCTGCCTACTATCACATTTCCCCACTCCATCCTTTCCTGGGATGACCTCCAGATTAAGGGGATTAATGAGAGGACCACCCCCAAGCAACTAGGATTTATCCTACCTGGAAACTCCTGAGTGAGGTCTTCAAATGAACCCCAGGATTGTTTTGAGGAGGGAGGAAGCTGAGGTATTTAACCACCAAGCCCGGTCTTTCATTGGCTGGCAGGGTCGTTCTGGGTGTTAACATTCAGCACTTCTGAATGATTGCATGAGATTATAGCATGCTCCCGTGGCTGGAGAAAGCATCAGGCAGAGATGAAGGTGTGTTTGAGGTTGGGAGAGGGGGGGAGGGGGAGGGGGCAGATGTAAGCATGACGGCCATGTGACAGGAGCTGTCCAGTGAACTTGCAAGTGAACTTCAGGGTGGGCTAGAAGGCAGCATATAAGCCACATGTGCTGCATTTGGAAACTGCGTTTGGAGGGTTTGTGTAGGGTTCCAGATCTACACATGCCAGTTTGTGCTGGACTTGCTTAGCTGTCTGGGGTAACCCAGCCAATAAATACCAAAGCAATGTCCTGGCATTCTTCGGTCCTGGCATGTAGATCTAAAAGTTCTAGGTCTCTAGGCTTCGAGAAACAGCCATAACTAGCCTAACCCACTCATGTGTAGCCCTTTTTCGTCACCTTGATGGTCCTACTTGGCCTCCAGAGATAGTCAAGAAAATATCAAAGATGGTGGCCTGCAGCTGATCAGAAGAACAGGAAGCCCACTAAGCCAGTAGTAGGAGCCAAGAGCACCCCAAGTCAGGCGAACAGAGAAAGGAGGGGGTAAGATGCCACAGAACTTGGTGTCAGGAAACAGCAGGTGTCAGGAAACAGCAGGAAGGTCAAATGTGGCTGGGGGGAGAAGTGGCAGATGCCCTAAGAAGGGATCAGAGGGGCTGGACTACGATGGACTTTGCATAGGTCAGAGAAGGGAGTTTAGCTTTTATTCTTAGGCCAATAGAAAATAAAAATGTTAAGAAAGGAGTCTTTGAAATGGTACTCTATCGCCAAACATTCAGTTCTCTACCATAGGTTTCATGCTTGAGTAGATCTGTTTCTAGTGGCCAAAAGAGTCTTGATGAGAACAGTCTGATTTCAGAAAGGTAGTCCTTGGCAGATTACGCTCTTGCTCAGTAACCTTCTGTGGCTCCCCATTGGCTTCAGAATCAAGTCCATCCTTTTGCTGATGGGCCTCAAATATAGGCTAAAGAGTTCTTTCACTTCTCAGTGTGGCTCCAGCCAGGATGATCTGCTTAAACCTCGTATCCATAAGCTATTGCTGTGTCAAACTTACTCTAAGACTTTGTGGCCTAAAAAGCCAGGTTTCTTATTGCTACTGAGTCTAGGGCTCTACTGGGTGGGTATTTTGATCTTGGTGGAGCTCACTCATCCCTGGCCAGCTGGGGTTGGGGAGGCAGCCCTGGGATTTCTCATGTAGTATTTGGGGGATCAACCAGCTATGGACTGATCTAGAATGGCCTTGGCTGGGAGAGATTGGCCACATGAACTGTCGTTCTCCAGGAGGCTAGCTTGGGTTCATTTGAATTAGTTTTCTGTGCTCTTCCCTTTTAGCTAGAGTCTATAGTGGTGGATGCCATGGTGTGCCACCCAGATATCATCCTTTCTGGATGGACCTCGCTCCCCCCAGCGCTGTGAGTCTGGGGTACGGATGGGTCACAGATCAGTGGTTCTCTGGGAACTGCCTTCTGAGAAGAAATAACAAAGCTGGGTGAAACCGCTGCATTAGCAACTGGCATTCCCTGAGAGAATATGAAGGGTAAAAGCTTCTCTCTCCTTGCTCTGCTTGAAACTGGGGTGGCCTTTGAGTTCTCCCAAGGGTCTCCATGGGGTCTCCTAGTCTGTGTCATTGCTATATTACAGCTCAATTTCTCCCAGAAGCAGCCCAGCTGCCTCCCCAGTTCCCAGGTGCTATCCCTGCAGATTCTCCCCAGGAAACCAACTTCGACAAATCCTGGGAAGGCCCACTGATGACATGGGCCTTTGCTGTGAATCACCTGAAGAGTCTGACCCACATCCTTCACACTTACCTTATGCCACAGGTTACAGGCAACCAGCTCTCCTGGGGGGAAGTGGAGTATGGTTTGCCAGCTTCCATGGTATAAATGCCCCCACCATGACCAATAGCAAATGAGCATTTTGAAGTCCTTGAATGTGGCATTGGGGAGAGAGGTGCAAAATGGGCTCCCGGGTCATGAGAAGCTGGCTCCAGGAACCCACAGAGACACCACACTGGAAAACCAAAAGGGTCTGGAAGCAATGCCTGGCCTTACCATACAGTGACCTCGGTTCTGCTGCTACTCTTTCTAAAGCTTCCAATGGGTTTAAGACTTCCCCCGAATGCATGCATTTCAAACCAAGTCCTGCTTGAGAGCAAGCAGCAGCTGGATGCTGGAAGGAGGGTGCTCTCTTAATTCAGGAGATGGGGAGAAAGGGGGTACACAAAAGCTTTTTTTTTTTTTTTTTTTTTTTTTTTCATTGAGGTGAGCCTGGGTGTCTCAGTTAAGCATCTAAGTCTTGATCTCAGCTCAGGCCTTGATCTCAGGATCCTGATTTCAGGCCCTGCATTGGGCTCCAGCCAACTTAAAATTACATAAACATCAAAAGGCTTGCAAAGCTTCTCTTTGTGTAGTTAGTTCCCCCAAAATACTCTATTTAAATCTTCAATAATTTTTAAAAATTTTTTGTAGTTGACGTACCATTTTCAGGTATACAACATCTGACAAGTTACCTCGGGCTTATAAGTGTAGCCACGGTCTGTCACCGTAGAACACGATTACGATACCATTAACTATATTCCCCATGCTGTGCCTTTTTATTCCTGTGACTTATCACTCCCGAACAGGAAGCCTGTACTCCCACTGCCTTTCACCCATTTCTTCCATCTTCCCACCCTCTCCCCTTTGACAACCATCAGTTCTCCACTTATGGGTCTGATTCTACTTTTTGTTTGTTCATTCGTCTTTTAGATTCTGCATGAATGAATTCTTCTTTCAGTCAGCATGATACCCTCTAGGTCCAACCACATTGTTGAGTGGCACAATCCCATCCTTTTCATGGCTGTGTAATATTCCACAATCTGTGTGTACCACATCTTCCTCATCTGTTCGTCTATCAATGAATATTTAGCCTGCTTCCATATCTTGGCTATTGTAAATAATGCTGCAATAGACCTAGGGGTGCATCTTTTTGAATTAGTATTTTTGTTTGGGTAAATAACCAATTTCGAATTATTGGATTATATGGTACTTGTATTTTTAATTGGGAGGACCTCCCCCCATACCGTTCTCCACAGTGGCCGCACCAGTTTGCATTCCCACCAACAGTGCCCGAGGGTTCCTCTTTCTCCACATCCTCACATTTATCATTTCCTGAGAAGTTTTTGTAAGTGTGTGTGTGTGTGGGGGGGGGTACTACTAGGCAGTTCCATGGGAACACTTTTAGCGGGGTTTCTACCGAGAAAAGCCAAGTCCTTCCCTCTTCCAGCTCCTCCTGCCCTCCTCCGCCCCCACCCCCGTCCCCATCCAAATAAAGCTGGTGGGTTCTTCTGACACCATGGATTATACAGTCAAGCCTGGCATTTGTTGGGTAAATAAACTGTATTCACCCATTAATTTCCTGGCGTTAGTTCATGTCACCTCCCTCAAGGTGGCCAACGCAAAGCCGCTGAGAGCCTCGGGCCAGCCGACGACAGCAGGGTTCGAATCCATGGCAGGCACGCCTTTTGGCTTGTGCCAACAGGAATCATGGACATTCAGCCCAGAGCTGGGGCTTCTTGTAACCAAAGGCCCCTGGAGCTGGACGGCAGTCCCACACGGCAGTGGCCTGATGGAGTGAAACCGGAAGCCCTCTCCTGAACATACAGGGTCCCGACAGGGAGCCAGACTCCCCTCCCCCCAAAAATGGTGGTGGTAGACATTTGGCTATTCTGGTCCCAGAGTCGTTTTGGAAACCAGCACTGGCCCACAGCACGTGGTCCAATCGGAGCAGCACCTCCGGTGCAAGGAAGAGATCCGGTCCCCAGCCCACCATGTCCCTCCTACAAATGCAGCACTCACGTTGGCTGTTCCCACTGGCTGGAAATGGCAGTCTGGTGAAGTTTCTCTCCTCCTGGGCATCTGAGCCGCCCCTATCTCTTTGAAGATTATAGGGCTTTAGCGTGCCTTTAAAGTGAATTTTTCCCCCTGTGTTTTATTATAATTAATGGCCAAAAAACTCTTCTCTTTTTTTTCCCCTCCCTTTATCTCTTAAATATGTTTCTTTCCTCTTAAAAAACGTAATATTTCTTTTAACCCAGGATATGGATGAGCCTGTCCCTAGCAGGGCAGGCCCAGCTTCATCTGTCAACTTGATTATGCAAAGCCTCTGTTTTCAGCTGGCATCTGAGGTGGATTTCAAAGCCATGACTCATGTGCGCTTCCAGACTTGGGACCCGGAGAGCAAACCCTCCATGGTGCACGCTCTGCACAGGCCTGGCTCTTCAAGAGAAGGTCCTCCAAGGCCCCTGCTGGCTAAATGACTCCCAAAGCGTGGTGAGCATGCATGCATTGACACAACCAACAGGACAGCTCTGCCAACCTGAGCTGGCTGTTCGCGTCTCCTCTTGTCCACGCGAGACACGCATCTGTAATCACTCAGATAACGAGTTGAAATCATCAGATAAACGTGCAAAGATGTAGGTAATCAGCATGAGATGGTTTCCAGTTTTTTCCTAAATGCCTAATGGTCCATGTGCACAGCAGAATGATACATGGATGTCTTCTAAGTACAAAATCGCAAAAATTTACAAGATCCCCGACGCTGGATAATTCATTGTGGGAGGCTGTCCTTTGCATTCTAGGATGTTTAGCAACATCCCTGACCCCCTACCCACCCATGCCAGCAGTGCCCTCCAGGTGTGATGACCAAAAATGCCCTCCAGTACTGCCAAATGTCCCCCAAAGCAAAATCACCCCAGTTAGGTACCAGTGTTTTACAAAAGGTATGTGCCGATTTGCGAGAAGTGAATTCTTCTGGGTAGCAGAAGTGGAGAGGAGTCATCAAGAGGGGATTTTACTAATTGTGTTTTTAAAATGTGTGTTGCTTTGGCGGTGGGGAGGGGGAAACACCTGAATGTGAAATTAATCTTAAGCACCTTGGTTTAATAAGCAGGTAGAATTTATCAACTAGAGGTCGGGTTTTCAAAATTCAGAAGACTCATGAATGTAGTGTTTAGGGCGTAAGTGTTCCAAACACAAAGCAAGGGGCTCTGTGCGTCGGTTCCCAGCACGTAAACCATGTTCTGGAATGAAGGCAGTGTATACACTCATATGCTCACTGTCCTCAGGAAGCTAAATGTGCATGTCTCTAGATATTCACTGTGCACTTGGCAAATGCTTGTGTCTGCAAAGTATTTGATCAGCCTTATTAGTTCAATAAATGGGATGCGGGTTTCCATCGGTGTGGTAAGGAAAGCGATGGGCTAGCTTTGTCTCCAGAGTAACACCCTCGTCTCCGGTGTGATGGGCCTCCACCAAAAAGCAAGATTACTGTGCCATCTAAGTGAAGTCCCTAGGACACTAAGGACGCCCCTCTCCGCAGACTACTCCTTGGAATGGTTCCTCTAAATTTCAGGAAATACATTGAAGATCATGGTTCACACTGGCTTTGATCCAGTCATTCAGGAGAGGGGAAAAACCCAGAGGCCAGAGTCCTATTCCGGGGGACCAATTTCGGTGGGTCTGGGGCAGGGCCCAGGCCACCGGATGCTCTGGAAACTTCCTGGGGGATTCTAATGTAACCTTACCCCCATTTCTCCCGGGCTAGCTTCTGCCAGAGCGCATTGCCAGAGGCCCGCCGTGATAAATGAGCGGTAGAATTGAAACCACAATAAAATACTCTCCTATGACAAAGTGCCATGAGGAACCTGGGATAGAAGCTTTACAGGTGGGCCCCACAGCCTGGGGCTATCTCGGAGATCCATCTAGGTTTAGAGTCTCTGTGGCTGGGACGTGGATTCCGCTCCCCCCTCCCGCCCCCCCTCCCGTGCTATGCAGCCAGCCACAGTAAACGTGCTGTGGAGGGTTTGCAGACCCCAGATCTGAGCCACATGGATGGATTGCCAGCTGAATTTGATCAGGAGGACTGAGATCTGGGGGTCCAAAGCCTTCAGGTCTGGGATTTCTCAGACATTAGGTTATGCACTCAGTTTCTCTGTGCCCAAAACTGTGCTGTTTAGAGGAGGGAGGCCTGAGCCAGGGACGCCCAGGAGGTCTCTGCTCAAAGCTGGGGGTTCCCATGCCCCGCCCCCCAAATTCCACCCATTCCTTGAGGCCTGATTGTAATCTCCCTACCAAGAAGCCTTGCATAGTTCCTGCATCCCTTAATTTGGAGCACATATTTAAATACGTTCACAGATGAGAATAAAAACTCAAGCCCAACCCACCCGAGTGAACTGACCAGGTCAAGGTCTTTTCACAATCTGACCTTGGACAGGCCTGGGCTGGAGAGCACAGCTCCACTCTGCAAAAGATGGGCCAGAGGCTCAGGGGACTAACACCTACAGGGGAGAGTCTGGCTTTCTGCAGCCAGCCGGGATGAGGGTGGGAGGGGGAAACTAGTAAGGTCTCAGTGAAGTCTGTAACTTAGTTAATAGTTATATAGCAAAGCTAATCTGTTCATTTTAATAAGTGCACGACCTAAGATGGTACTGCTAGAGGAAGCTGGAGAAAGGGCACCCAGGGAACTTTCTGGGCTCTCTGCATGCCTGCCCACAGAGGCACAGGCTGCTGGCTGTGTTTGGACTGCAGGCTTGACGTTGGGTTTACGTCCTGGCTTTGCCACTCCGCAGCCGGAATTCTTCACAGGAACAGAATGGGGACTGTCCCCTCCCAACCCTTCACCTCCACTTCCCCATCTGGAAAATGGTGAAAATGGAACCTACCTAATGGAGTTGGGCTGGTTTAAGAAGTACGAAAGTGTGTGTACCCTGCCGGGACACAGCAGCGTCTTTTAGAGCAAGCTGCTGGCAACTTCTTACCGTACAACCGGCACTACAGTTTTAGCTTCTGAGATAGCACTCGGATGGAACTTTCCAGTCTGGTCATCACGTGGTTCTGACCGGCCCGTGGCTGGATGGGGTTTCTGACTCACAGCTCTCAACAGGGCCCCTGAAGCCCTTCTGACCTCGGGGAGACCCTGGCCTCCGGCTTCCCTGTCTGCCTCCAGCCTCGCTGAGCACGGCCGTCGGCCTGAGGCACAAGCATGGTGAAATGGCAAGAGGTTTTCAGTGGGAGCAGTTCTCCTGCTGGCCTAAGTCACTTAACCCTCAAGTCAACATAGGACACTCTCAGAAGAAACAAGGATGTCCACAGCAGCCTTCGTTGTACTAGGAGGAAATTGGGAGCAACTTGTGTCCAAGGGGGATGGCTTAAATAATGACAACTTACCCAATGGCCCAGTCTAGAACATGTTAATCTGCCTCCCTTCCAATGGCTGTTGCAATGTGGAATGATCGCCAAAACAAACTAGGTAAAAGGGCTATGTGATGGGCACCTGGGTGGCTCAGTGGGTTAAAGCCTCTGCCTTCGGCTTAGGTCATGATTCCAGGGTCCTGGGATCAAGCCCCGAATCGGGCTCTCTGCTCAGTGGGGAGCCTGCTCCCCCCTCTCTCTCTGCCTCTCTGCCTACTTGAGATCTGTGTCAAATAAAATCTTTTTTAAAAAAGGTATATGTAATACTCAATAGTCTAGTTTTCACATAAAAAATGTTTGCTAGAATGTGATCTCATAATGGCAGTGCCCTCCCTCTCTGCTGCCCAGAGCTATAACCCCTGGGAACACGTCTACTGAGTGCTGGAATGTGGGCTGTGACTAAAGAATGTTAGTTTTAATTTTCTTGAAAAAAATTATTTGAGAGCTAGGAAGAGAACACGAGCAGGAGGAGGGAGAGGGAGAAGCAGACTCCCCACTGAGCAGGGGGCCCGATGTGGGACTCCATCCAAGGACCCTGGGATCATAACCTGAGCCGAAGGCAGACTGACTGAGCCACCCACCTTAATTGAAATTGCCTCATTGAGTAGGTGCCATATTGGACGGCATGGGTTTGGAAGCTTACAGACCAGAATCCCAGGAAACTTTTTTTCTTTGTATGACTTATTCAGGAAATCTAGTCCTATGTTACCTAAAGTCCTACTCTTCTAAATGCAGGTTGGTACCTTGGATTGGGTCTTGGGACAGAAGGTCAATACTGGAAATACACCAGGTTTTGTTTGAATTTCATCAAGGCATTACCAGTAACACCAGTATTCATTTCATTGTGACCAATGTCCCGTGGGAACTGAAAGCATTAGGGGAGGCTGGGTGTAAAAGTACATGGGGCAGGATTCTGTGTAAACCGGAAACTCTTCCGAACTAAAGTGTATTCTTAAAATTAATACTAAACTTGGTGCTAGGTTTTTTTGGTTGATTTGGAATGTTAGACCCTTATAGCTTCTCTGATGAAGGACAAGAACACACACTTGAACCCTCGTTGGCTCTGGGCTCGGTATGTTCAGGAACCTTGGCTGAGAGGGGGCGGGCTTGTTCAGCCACTCGGCTCAGTGAGGAACACTGCCTGCCTGGTGGCTGGTCTTCTGCTCCTTGTGCCTTCCGGTACCTCCAGGGACCTGGTGACTCCCCAGAGATGAGGCTGAGAACTGACGACACATCGGTCCGGATGGCCACATTTCCTTAAAAAAAAAAAAAAAAAAGGTGGGACCAAAGCCGGTGCTGCTTGAGATCCTTTTCAGCTCATTCTGAATGTACTTCCAATGAACAGCCAAAGACGTAGAAACCAGCCTTTCACCACCTGTGTTTTCCGGAGCGCTGCCTAGTGGTAAACAGGAAAGAAGGTTCCCTATTTCATCTTCAGGAGGAGGGAATTAGCCCCGTGGGGTTCAGGACCCAAATCGGAGAGGACATGTCTGACTTCTGTGCTAGGCGATGTCCCTGCCCCCCATGGAATGACAGCCGTGCAGAACGCTTCGGAGTTCTAGAGTCCCACAGGCCTTGATCCCGCGTCCCATTTCTACCGAGTGAGCTGCTGTGAGCCTCTGTCTTCCCGCCTATAAAATGATTTCAAGCACCAATGTCCTATCCCAAAGCCGTGAGACGACTCAAAGCACCAGTTCTTAAGGCCTGATACTTGACGGTAGCTGCCATTCTGCTAAGTGGAAAAGCATCTTGAACTGCATATTCTTCTAGAAGCTTCCCTGGTTGAGCTTGAGAAAGGGGGAGAGGAAAAAGGCTGTAACTCCCGATGACTTTATTCTGAGGCTCAAGCAAGAAATTATGTAGTGATCATCAACCCAACCCTGGGAAAAGTCTGGAATCTGTTTCAGGTCCTAGTGTTGTCACCGGTAAAGGGTTCATACGTATCCTGAGTAGCCCGCCCAGTCTGAAAGGCTGGAGACCAGTATTTTCCTGAGGGAAATGAGGAAATCCTGTGATAGATAGGTCTGTCTCAGTAGGAACATCACGAGGATTTAATGAGGTCCTCCTGCCTCGCCAGGACCAGCACACAGAGTAGAGGCAATGTAAGTGCACTGCAACTCTCTGGACTGGCAGGACGGACGGCTCCCACGCCAGCCTGTGGGTCATGTGACCACTTCCCCCTTCCCCAGTATTGTTCCTGGTGGGAGTAAATGATGGCTATTTAATCAAAACCAGGCTGTGCCTCCCTGCCCCAGCCAGGCCCTCACCGGCCGGCACCAGCCTCATGTGCACGTCCCCCCCACCCCCGACTTTGAGCTTTCGTGGTGTAGGTCCCAGGGGTTTCTGTCTACACCAACCTGAAAGCAGCTCCTTTAGAAACCATGTTCCTGAGTTTCCTTCTGGGCACAAGCCAGCAGGTTGGAGGGCATGGGAAGGCCAGTCACGGAGGATCACCTGTCTGGTCCCATTTCACAAGTGGGCCCCTGGCCATCCTCGGCCTTGCTCCTCGGGCAGGATCATACCAAGGCTGTGTGAATGGGAGAGGTCTGAGAAGCGTTTTTCCACGCTTTCTGGAATGACCTATTGGCAGAGGAGAATGAGGATGCATACTTCTATCAAAACGTACTACAATCGACTGTGTGCTAAACCCCGTTGGCCTCATGCCAGCTGGTCCTGTTGTCCTGGTTTTGGTGGCAAGGTTTGTAAGGACAACCAAGAGGGCATGAAGAGGACTCCAAAAGTTCCAGCGACCCCTCACCTGCCCCAGACAGGCCTGCGGGTCTCTGGGCTCTGCTGTACCACTTCCTAGGTTTCTTCCAAAAGACAAGCCACCATGAGAACGACAAGCCACCATGAGAACATCTGCCCATGTGCCACCCCCCCCAATGTGCTCACCTGCACATTCCCAAGAGAGCCCTGCTTTTTTCTGGCTGCCCTTGGTGCCTGGCCCAATAGCCAAGGTCTGTCTGGCAGGTAGCCCCTCCAGCAGGACTTTGGTCCCCTTCTCTGCAGGAGAAGCAGGTGCACAGGTTGGCTCACCCCATCTCTGACTCAAGAGCTCCCACCCCCGCACCTCCAGTGCCCAGCCCAAGCACCTTAATGTTCTCGATATCTTCCAGAAGAGCCCTCTTTCTGCCTGTGTGTCTGTGCTCTGAGGTGCCCTGCCCCGGCGGGTTAGAGAGCCTGGCAACCCCGTATTGTAATTCTGAACGGTTTCTGAAGACCCGAACATGAGAATTTGTGTTCAACCTCTGTGGATGCCACTCTCCTGTGCTACGGACAATGTTATTCTGTGTCCTATTCACCTCGGCATCTCAGTTTCTCAGTCTGTAAAGTGGGGGCAGCAGTGCCCATCTCCTAGGCTGGCTCGGAGACTGCAATCAGCAAGCATTTTATCAAGCCTGAGCCCTGCATGTGGCATGTCCTGTTGTATAAATGTTATTTAATAAATCCGCTGAATCTTCACAAAAACTTCTGGGAGGGAGGTGCCCTTCTCTCCCCCTCCCTGGTGAGGAAGGCAAGCCTCACAGATCACACAGCTGTAGCAGGTGGCAACCTTGAGTCGTCCTGGTCCACACACCCAGCTGAATATTGTAGGTAACTGACCTCGTGGCTTGAGGCAAGATGGTTCTCTTGGACTGTGATCTCCAGTCTTAACAATATCCTTTCAGACCGCTGATGTTTTAGCCCATAACTTTTTTAAGATTTTATTTATTTAATACAGAGAGTGTAAGAGAGGGAGCACAAGGAGGGGGAGTGGGAGAGGGAGAAGCAGGCTTCCCGCTGAGCAGAGAGCCCGATGTGAGGCTCGATCCCAGGACCCTGAGACCATGACCTGAGCCGGAGGCAGAGGCTTAACGATGGAGCCACCCAGGCACCCCTAGCCCATAACTTCTTAGCCGATTGATTGTCCTATTAAAACATCACGAAATCCTGTCTCAAGCGTTCTCTGCAGGGTGTGGAGAAAACGGACACTCTAGGAAGAGGAACCATGTTAATCCCACGTAGCCTTTTGCCACTGGCAGGTGCTGAACACCACTGATGTCGGGCTTTGTGTTAAGAACATGACTCAGCTCTGCATATGGTCTCCTGAGGCTGTCCGGTGAGAAAGAGGAGTTCTGAGGATTGAGGTCACTTGCCTGTGCCTGTCATGCGGTACCAGCTAGAAGTTGAAGCCAGAGGTCCTGGTTCCTGGGTGCATGCTCCAGGCCAGCCTTCCTGGGACCAGCCTCGTGTCCTCCTGACCTTCATCGCCAGGTCTGTGAAAGCCAAGTGCGCTGTGGGCCCCAGGCAAGAGGGGTGCGTTCAGCCGCGGGCTTGTTATTCCTGTCCCACCTTCTGGAGTGAGAATGGGTTGGCCTGGAGAGGACGTTGAGTAATAAGTGGAGAAAGGGCCGCTCTGGCTTCCAAATAAACAGGCCGGTGAGTGATGAGGGGACCCCTTCCTCTCGAGCCCCACCCGGGGCCAGCTGCCGCCACCCTGCACACGTTTCTTACGGGAAGGCGGGTAAACACCACCGGGACCCACTTCAAAAGGATCCGTGGGCAGCCGCAGAGGGGGCAGCTGCTGCTGATGGAAACGACGTGCCTTTGGGGGGCTGGGGTGGCCTCCGGTAACAGACGGCCCCAAGATGTCCAAATACATCAGTGTGGAGGCCTCAAAGACCCAGAGACGGAGAGCAGGAAAAATAAATAATTCCGTTATCTCTGATGAATTTTTGCCTTTGATCTCATTTTCTCCCTCCTTCCATTGCTTTCTCCCCACCCCCTTACTCAATTTTTTTCTCCCTACTACCTTCTTTCTCTCCTTTCTTTTTGTCTTTCTTTCTTTCTCTTTCTTTTCATTCGTTCTTTTTTTTTTTTTTTTTAATCTTTCCTCCTCATAGTTTGATTTATGCCCAAACCGCTCGGCAAGGCTGACGTCCCCTGATGGATTGGTGGAGTTGTTCGGCTCAGAGCCCTAGCAGGCGGCTGGGAAGGGGGCAGGGGAGCGGCTGGTTGGTTCCTTCAGAGCAGGGCAGGGCCTGGCTCAGATGAGGGGGCTGCCATGTAGACATGTGCAGAAGACCTGGGTCCTGGGACAAGCGGGACAGGGGCTGCCCTGGCACACTCTGAGCCAATCTAGCAGTAAGGACAAGGGTGCTTTTCTGCCTTTCCTTCCCCATAGGGAGGTCATTCATTCAAAAGCCATTAAGTGCTTGCTGCACACAAAGCACTGGGAAGCAAGAGGTGAGTACTGGCATCAGCTAGAGGGCCATGTGCCCCAGCAGCTCTGTCCCAATCAGGGCGGGTGGTGCCAAGGTGTCATGCCCTTGGCTCAGATTCTCGCTTTGCACTTCACTAGCTGTGTGACAATTTAAGAACACTACTCTACCTCTTTGCCCTAGTGTCCTCACCTATAAAATAGGTAAGTCTCCACACCATCATCCTGAAAGTGTTTAACAGGTGATAGGTGTGCTTGGCACCCTCTACCTGCTATCAGTGGGGGGAAAGGCAGAAAATAAGGAGCCCAAGGAATAGCTAACAGGCACATATGCTTGCTGGAAGCCTCAGCTGGGGTTTGGGGGTTAAAATGTATGTGCAAAGGTCCTGCGGTGGGAGTGCTCAAGGAATTAAAAGCCAAAACCTTTAGAGCCTAGAAATTCAAGAAGTAGGAAGAACCATGATTAGGGGAGCTGGTAGCACAGTCTTACAGGACAAGATGAGGGGTTTCTTGATCCAATAGCCACTGGGGAGTGGAGTGATGAGGTGCATGTTTAAGAGCCCCATTGGGCTGGTGCCCGGGAATGCGGACTCCTGTGAAGGCTGGGAAGGCAGGTGGGTTATTGGAATTGCCCAGACGGAAGTCAGTTTCCTCATCCTCACCTGCCATGTGAATGGCTGCTGCTTTCACTCTCCTTGACCAATAGCAGTGAGGGGATGTTGAGGGAGCCCAGCTGGGCTGCACTGAATGTAGCAGAAGGAAAGGTCAAGGCAGCCTCACGAGTCTGGAGGCAACTGATAATTGAGGGGTGCCATGGGCTGCAGCAAGAGAAGGATGACGGAGTGTGTTGATTTACCAAGTGGTGAAGACAACCACTGGAGCAGCTGGGTATTTCTTGCACGCTGAAGCACACTAATAAAAAATGTTAGGGGTATATGGGGGCAGGGGACTAAGTTTCAGGGACTAAGCACCTGAAACCTGGCTTCATGATAGATCAGTAGTTTCCAAACCTTGCTGTGCATTGGGACTTTTAAAAACTACTAATACTTGGCTCTTACCCTTGGACATTGATTTGATTTGTATGAGGTGTGACCTGGCCATTGAGGGTTTTGTTTTTGGTATTGTTTGGTTGGTTGGTTGTTTTTTTAATAGCGCCCAGGCAATTCTAACGTGGAGCAAAACTTGGGAATCGTTGTAGTAAAAATTCACATGTATACCCTAACTTTAATCTCCACGATCTCTCTAAAGGTTTAGTTTGTCACCTGTATGGGAGGGATGAGAGTAACTCTTCCATAAGGTTAAATAATTTGCCCAAAATGACACAGCTAATATGTGGGTTATATTTGAATTTGAGCCATCTGACTCCATATGGCAGGACTCGTAACCATCACGTCCCAGCTAGAGCTAGAGCAAGGAAGGGGGAGCGGTGGTAGAAGCTCACGGAGTGTTTGGAGACCACCATCTTGGAAATTCCTCCAGAGCTCCTCATAAGGTTCAAAGGAGGCAGGACCAAGGGGTGGGTGGCATGGAAAGGAGGTATCCAAAGGGGATCTTCACTGTCAGGTCTGGCACAGACTTGTCTCTCATTCAGTCTCATGCAGCCAGCCTGGGTGGGCAGCAAGAAGCACTTGGTTGTTGGCATTCAAGGAGAGATGGTGGATTCAGGCACTGCTTATTGGGAAAACCATCAGAAGAGGTCACGCCCCTGGTGTGGGTTCTACCTATGTGACCTCTAAGTGCTTAATACTTCAGTGTCTTGGTTTAGTATTAGGGGGGTCACAGAGCAGACTTTGTGCTACCAAGAACTCCCTCTCTGTCTTGGTCCCCATGCTTTTGCTGGGATGGCCTTGGAATTTGGGCTGTGTTGGGGTCTGTCTTTAGAATCTACCAAAACTATGTGGTGTAATTTTTCTGCTTGGATTTTTATAATGGTCAACGAATAGGTCACAATGATGCATTCTGCTTTGGACATTGGGTGGTCTTCAGTTTCCAGTTTCCAGGTGGCTGCTGCTGTGAGCATCCTTGGATGTTTCTCCCGGTGCTAGAGGGAGGAATTTCTGGGCCACAGAGTAGAGACCGTCACCTTGATTTAGTGAATGATGCCAGCCTGCTCTCCAAAGTGGTCTGGGCCCTCCCACCAATGATTCCCATTCCAGACCCTTTCTCTCTCGTATCCCTCCCTATACCTTCCTTTTTCCTTGGGCTTCGTATTATCCTCAAACTGATTCTCAGAGGGAAGAGGTGGTAGGATCCCCATTTCATGGATAAGCACACTGAGGTTCACCCATATCACACTGATGGGAACAGGAAGACCCAGACCTAATTTGCACCTTGCGCTCATTTCCAGTCATTAACCTGCAAGGACCCCAGGTCCCCCGAGGGTAGGAGTGTCCCCTGTGTCCCCTAATGTATGGCACAGTGGCATCTTCTTCCCCAGGGAGGAGTAATGTCTCTTGTGGGTATTTGACTGCATTCTAAAAGTTCATAGTGGAGTGGCTTTGTGGCTTTGGTAATTCCAGACCATTATAAGGAGGGTCCCATGCTTGGGCATATCAGGGGACCACACAGGAGCTGTGAAGAGCTCACACTTCAGAATCACGTTATTTCTCCCATCTGAAAGCACAAATAGCACCTTGCTGCTGGAGGCCTAGTGGACATTGGATAAGATCCTGGTCCGTGGTGAGCAGGCAAATGTCAGACCCTTTTATTAGGACCTTCAGAACATCTAATTCATATCGTCACCAAACAAAACGGGACATGCTTGAAAAAGTAATCCAGACCCAGCAGTTAAGGTGTAAATATTGAAAAATGTTTATTCTTTATAACTGCAGAGCTTACCCTGCCAGAATTCTGAATAGAGGGAGGGAGTTGGAGGGGGAGGCACGTGCATTTGGGGGAGTTAGTTGCTGGAAGGGGCAGCTAAAAGGCCCCCTTGATTAGAGTGGGGACTCACCTTGCTGCGGTCACCCTGATGTCCATACTTCCCGTTAGCCCATCAACTAGGAATAAAATTCTAAAGGGATGATATTCCAAAGGATAAAACAAACCCAATTAAAGAGATGGATAAAACTAGAAGAGGTTAAAATAACAGAATTAGTGTAGAACAACTCTCTTGGCTAGGTTAAGACCCTAGCTGTGTGCTCTGGAAGCAGCTGGCGCCCCCCCCTTCCCTCCCCTCCCACCCCCTACCCCCCACTGTTCTAGCTTCCCACACTGGAAACTGACATGGGAAACCCTCCCTGGGTGTGCGGGAGACCATGTCTCCTTCCTCAGGGTTGCCTCCCCAGGGCATAGCGTGTCCTCACTGTGCATTTTCCCTTTTTCCTACTTCCAGTTTTACTTAGACTCCTAAAACCAAAAATCTCCAGGAACAGATAAGAACGTGCTTAGAAACCGACATGAGGCATTAGCTAAGGAGGTTCATGATGATCTCGTGATAGGACATAAGGAGAAAATGAGTGGAGCAATCATAAAGTCCAGTCAGAAACTAAACATTTCATCAGTGAAGTGAAATGTGGTATAGGCCTGGGTCTCCCCTTCCTTTGTGTTCTTAAGCTCCCATTTGACTGACCCTCAGGGCTCAGAGCCCCTGGGACTTCTTCAGGCAAAGGTAACTTGACTCCAGAAGGAAAACATTTTTGCTCATCTGCTGTCCCAAGGTTAGAGTTGTCAGCAAGAGGCTGCAAAGAGAGACTTTCTCCTAACTCCCAGCTGAGCAGGACCCTCCACCGTGGTCCCCTCAGGTCCCAGAGTGAGCCTGGTGCCAGCATCTTGGGCAGATCTCCTTTCATTAAAGAAAATAAATAAATACAGGGTCTGCCCAGAAGCAGTTTCCTTGTTGCAGCTTCCCGCCTCAAAAATCTCTTCTTCCCTGGCTGAGATGGAGTGCCCACTCTAGTCCTGCCCTATTTAGGGAAGATTTTCTGCTAGAACTGGCAAATGCCCCTGCAGCTCCCAGGGGAACGTGTGGAGTGTCTGGACCGGTCAGGGCAGAGGGAGGAAGGCATGTGGACACGCGGCTCCGGGTCTGCAGCTTCCACCCTCCAGAATCCTTCCTCTGTGGGCGCTGGGAAACCCCACCGGAGAAAGATCTCCACACTGGGGTCCTGCTGACCGTGGTCTGCCTGGGAAGGGGACGCCTAGTGTGGTGGTCAAGAACATAGTAGGCTGTGGGGTCAGAGAGCCAATTTAAACCTGCCTCTACCAGTTCCCAACAGTTCCTTGGATTTACTCTGCATCCCTGTGCCTCCTTTCTCTCTTCTGCCGAATGGCCATAATAGTACCAAATCAGTGGTTCCTGTGGTTGTCGGGATTACATACATTCACAGGCGGAAGTGGGCTCTGCCCCCCGCCCCGTGTTCCCAGACCCCGGTTTTGGAATTGCAGTGCCATCTCACTCCTCCTGGGCTCGACATTTGCTGCTATGAGTTGACAGTTAAAGGGGAAACACTCAGAATCCTACAAAATGGGGAGCATGCAGGTCTCCCCTGAGACCATGGTGAGGAGTGGGCGAGGCATGCCCAGACCTCGCTGACCGCAGGGCTGGATTTGAACCCCGATCCCTCCACTCGCCGTGCGGCTTTGCCAAGACTTCCCTGGCTATGCCTCAGTTTCCCTGACCGTAAGATAGGGATTCCAGGACCCCCAAGGTGCTGCTGAGAGGGATCAAGGAGATGATGTTTGGCATGTGATAAGGACTCAAGAAGCCTGAGCTGTGATAATGTGCATTCTGCCTTTTCAAGCAGGGATAAAGAACAAGGTTTTCATGCAAATGAGTTGGGCATTACCATCATTGTACATTCAGCCTTTCTGCCTCTCCTCTAGGGCATTCCGCCCCCTCCCTGTTCTATCCTATCTCTCCTTGCTCTCGGTGGAGAAGAAAGGACTCCGTCTGAGAAGGTCCTGGCCCTTCTGTTTCAAAATTCAGGGAAAGATGCCAAACAGCCTTCCCAGCTGGGGCCTAGCTGCCTCTGATAAGAAGGATGAAGAGAGGTGAATTCTGAAAATTAAACAAATCCCGGTGTCTTTGAAAGGTCACCCAGCTCTGGGGTTGGCTGTCCTGTCGGTGACAGGCTACAGGGCCAGCCAGCCGGAAGAAGGGAGCCTGGGGAACAGAGGAAGCCTGTGTCCGGGGCAGCGGCACATAAGCAGCCCGGGAGATGGTGGGCATCTTCTGTGAATCTGGCCATTCGCAGGTGCTCTTGGAGCACCTACTATGTGCAAGTCCCAGGAATCCAGGAACCATTAACTGGAAGACTTCACTTTCTAGTGGGAAGTTTGCGCTCTGGTCTGCTGCTATGTCCAGAGGTGGACTACTGATCCCCTAACAGTAACAGCAGGGGGTTGCTGAGGGGTCCTGCTGACCTTGCTAGGGTCTGCACAATTCATGGCAGCCGTTGCTCCCTGGCCTTGGACATGGCCATTGGGGCTGTGCTGCCTGTCCCAGCAGCCTTGTCTGTGTGGATGGGAGGGTAGAGGGTCCAGTCTAGTGGACTTGCAGTGCCCAGTAGTGGTGAGAAGCAGGACAGGGGCCCCACAGGGGAGGGAGAGAGGAGGGAGCCCAACTCCAGGATGTGATGTATTAAAAATGTCCCACGAATACATGCTTATGGGGCTGGACACACAGAGAAATGTACCTGTCTTCATTCATCCAATCCTTAGAACAGCCCTGTGTGAGTGCAGGTGTCTCTAAAATCCCCATTTGACAGATGGCAACGCTGAGGTTTGGGATCCCAGCTGTGTAACTTGCAGCTCCGTGACTTGCCCAAGACCCCTGCTCCCAACTGCAACGCATGACTGCCTCCCCATCCCTCGGGTCTTTCCCTTAAATGTGAGGGTGGAGGGTCCCCATTCCTCCACCACCACCGCCTACCCCAGCATCTGGAAGGAAGAGACGTCTGTTCCCGTTGTGGACTAGATACTTAGAGAAACTGACATCCAGGGCACCCCTTTATCCCCCCCCCCCCCCCCCCCCCCCCCCCCCCCCCACCGGCCATGGCTTTGGGAGAGATCAGTGAGTGTCTCACAGGAAGGCTATAAAATCCTTCCCTGTGTACCAGCCTCCAGTCCACTGGGGTCAGAGAACCACAGGGGATCTACCCTCCCAAAGACCCTCCGGAAAGAATCAGAAATAGAAATGGCCAAAGTCAACCCCCTTTCTGCATAAGCACAGGCTGTATGTACATTACATGTGGTCTGTGTGTGGTTTGTGTGTTTGATTCATGCATGTGTCAGACAAGATACGTGTGAGTGTGTTCCATCCATGTGCATGTACATTCATTCACAGGTGCGTATGTGTGCATGTGAACCGATGAGCAAATGATATGGATTGTTTATATCCAAAGGGATGCCACGGATTTTTGCATCTGCCGGTGGTTCATGGCTCAGTGCAAGGGCACTCTACAGATAGTATAGGCTGAGAGGTCCTGCCCTGGTTCCAATCCCCAGCCCCCCACGAATCAGCCAGATCACCCTAATTTCAGCTTTCAGTCTCTAGTTCCTCATGTGTGTAATAGGGATAACGCTTTTGTCACTTTATGCTTGAGGATTAAATAATCCTATAAATGTTACTATGTATCATCTCAGAGGGTCCCTTCCCATCAGAGCACGAGAGCATCCCTGTCCCCCTGCCTCGACTGTGGGCCGCTTGCTCCCCACTGCTCCCCATCAACAATGAGCTAGTCCTCACTATAGCGAGTACTTATAACAAAGGAAAAAATAACCTGAGGGTATTACTGTCTGAAAATGTCAGGAAGGATGGTCTCAAAAAAACAGTCACCCATAATTCCTCCCCTGTCTATGTGCACGTGCCCTTCTCACGGTGAGAGCTCTTTTCCCCTCTTCTCGAGTGTGGACTGACCCTGGGGCCCTCCTTAACCCACAGAGCATGGAGATGATGTCCTGGGGCTTGTGCACCCTTTGGAGGACTGGACAGCTGCCTTCCCTTCTCGAAGCCCAGCCGCCATGTTGTAAGGTCCTGGTGATAAGAGGCCATATGGGCATTCCACCCAAACTCCCAGGGAAATGCGAGCACACGAGTGACTCCACTACCATCGCAGGGGGCAGAAGAACCACCCAGCTGAGCTCTGCCCAAATACCAGCTCCCCAGTGTAATAAGACATCAGTGTTGTTGGAAGTGACAGAGTTCAGGGATGTTTGTCCTTCAACATTTACTGGTTTCCCATCAGCAGGCTGTAAGCTCAAATGTGAGGATCTTGTTTTTGTTTCCAGGGTATGACTGGGTCTAGGGAGGTACCTGGCACTTGGTAATTGGCTGCAACCATCTATTAAGATCCTTAAGCATTCAAGCAGGCACGGTGTTTTGTTTGCCACTTTGTCTCCAGTTCCTAGGAAACAAAGTCTCAGCCCTCTTACTTACTAGCAAGGACTCGCCTATCTTCTTTACCTGGAGTTACCTAGTCTTGCTTAATAAGGGCAGAGGGAGGATAGTGGCACAAAGCAGGACCACGTGGCAGTGTAATTTAGGAATATACTCACACTTCCCTCAAAAGCGAAATGCTCATAGGCCCCCTCTCCAAAGGGCATTCTTCTCAAATTCAGGACCCAATTCTCTCTGTTGGTGGAGCGCACCCCTGTTCATCCCCTGCTCGGGAACAGAAGGGGACCTCTCAGCTTCCAGTCAGTGCTGCATAGACCTGTCCATCTGTCCATCTGGCACTGGTTTCCATGAGAGGGGGGGATCTGGCTCATCAGCTCTGGGTCCTAATAGGAAGATCCTAAGAGACGTGGTTTCCTCCCCCCACCCCCCCATCTCCCACCCTATGAGTGCTTTGAAGAAAGAGGCTGCTTCTGGCTGTGAACAAGAAGTGGGCAAGGAAAGAGATGCCCAGCTTCCCCCAGCAGTTGCCTCCCCTTTATCTGTCCCCAGCCTCTGCTCCCTTTACCAGCTCCTCTCCGGCTGTGCCTGACAAGCTTGTACACTAGCACTTCTCAAAAGCAGTGTCCACTTTGGGAACAGTGTTGGAGCCAGAGAGCAGTCACTTCCTTTGACAAATGCCAGTGCTGACAGCTAGATGCTGTTTTACAAACCCGGGCCTCCTGCTGCTCCCCGGGTGGTGCTGGGTAGCGCGGCAAGAAGCTCAGAGGCAAGTCATTCACCAAGGACAGCAACACTTGCTGGGAAGATATGCACACAGAGGAGGGGCAGTTAGCTCTAAGACCTGGCAGTCCTCGCTCTGCTTGGGTCCCACCTGGGTCCCGCCTGGGCAAGTTAGCACACTTCTCTGAACCTATCTGTCTTCACCTGAAAAAGGCAGTTATCTTGCTGTGCAGTTTTCTTCTTCCTTAACAGATTACCGTAAACAGCTTCAACTGACAACGTATTCTGTTTCTGTGGGTCAGCCATCAGGACACAGCTAAGTGGAGTCTGCTAGAACAAAGTCTCTCAAAAGACTTCGGTCAAGGTGTTGGCCAGGACCCAGGTCCCATCCTAGGGCTCGGTGCGGGCAGGATCTATCTCTTGCAGGTTGTAGGACTTGCTGGCAGGAAGCTGCGCTGGGTTCTTTGTCACGTGGGTCTTGTCCCTCCCCCGTGCATGGCCACCCACTTCATCAAAGCCGGCAAGGGAGAGTCTGCTGGCATGGAGCTTACCGTCTCATGTAATGTATCCCAGATGCGGCTTCCTGTCCCCCATGCCTTGTGCTACTGGTCAGAAGCAAGTCACAGGTCCCATCACACTCCATGGAGGGAGAGGGGAGTTTTATGAGGGCGTTAACACCAGGAGGTGGGCTCACTGGGGACCATCTTAGAGAGCCTGTCTGCCAGGCTTCCCTAAGTCCTAGATGGGATGTAGGAGCTGCTGTGGGTAAAGCATGTAGTGTGGGGCCTGGATTGGCTGGTTAATGCTCCTGGCATTCAGCATCCCAGCAGGATGCAGAAGGCACATTCGAATGAGATCCCTTTATTAAACTCCTCCCTACCCAACCCCTCCCACCAAAAGGTGTGGAAAGGAATATGAAAACCCAAAAGGGGGCTATGGTGAAGTCCTGTGGGGCTAGCAGTACAGACCCCATTAGCCTCCCTATGCCTGAAGAGGCAAGGAGAGCGCTACGGACTCTGTTGTGTCCCCCCAGAATTCCTAAACTGAAACCTAATTCCCAAGGTGAGGGTGTTAGGAGGTGGGGCCTTTGGGAGGTGATTAGGTCATGAATCTGAGCCAAGGTCATGAGGCTGGAGTCCTCATGGCTGGGATTGGTGCCCTTCCAAGAGAGCCCAAAGATCTCCCATGTTCCTTCTGCTGTGTGAGGACACAGAAGATCACCTTCTGTGAATTAGGAAGCAGGCTCTCGGCTGATGCCAGATCTGCTGGCCCCTTGATCTTGGACTTCCCAGCCTCCAGAGCTGGGAGAGTTAAATGTGTGGTGTTTGTTAGAGCAGATGGTAGAGGGAGGGAGTGGTTCCTGGAACCCAGAGCAGGGAGCAGTCTGGAGAGGGCCGCCTGGCCAACTTTGGTGGCCTTTGGTGGAGAGATGCCACTGGCCAACAGACGGCCCAGCAGCACGGCCGGATCTAGGGACGTGGGAAACGCCCTGACCCCTCTCCTAATTTCCTGCTCCTCCTTCCAATAGCCAAGCTCCGCTGGAAGTAAGAGAGTGGAGAGCCCAGTTCACCGGTCCCCACCGATCAGCCTCCAAAGAGGAGGAGGGTCATGGCTTTGGGGCCAGAGCACATCCCACAGTTCCTCATAGCAGCCAGTTTCCAAGGCAACTGATTGCTGAACTAGAATGCGTGTCTCCTGCTTCCAAAGACTGGAGCACCTACTTGCTTCTTGGCCCTAGAGATCCAGAGGCCACTGTAGCATCGTTCATGGTCTGGTACAGGGGTCAGCCAACTACAGCTCAGGGCCCAAATCTGGCCCACCACCTGTTTCTGCAAATAAAGTTTTATTGGAACACAGCTGTGTTCTATTAGCGTCTGGCCCGTGATGGCTTTTGTGCTGCGGTGACAGAGTTAAGCAGTTGTAACGGAGCCTGCCAGACCCTCAGACCCTCAAATACGTACTAACTGACTCTTTGCAGGGGGGAAAAAGAAATTGTCCAGTCCATCTGGTGGAGAAAGCATGTTGTGATCAGTAAAATAAACTTTTTGGAGGACATGTAAGAAGGAATTAAAATAAATTAAAAATCCCTGTTATTTTTTTTAATTGTGTTATGTTAGTCACCATACAGTACATCATTAGTTACGGAAACATCTCTAATTTTAAAGGTGAGTATGGGAGTGGCGACTGACAAATGTCCAGGGTCTTGGTAACTAAGGTCCAGCATGAAAGCCCCCAGGTGACACCGTCTTTTGAGAGAGAATCTCTGAAATGCACTTGCATTCTGTGTTTTTATTTATTTATTTATTTATTTATTTATCTTTTTAAAAATTTTTATTTTTGTATTGTTTTTATTAACATATAATGTAGGGCGCCTGGGTGGCTCAGTTGGTTGGGCAACTGTCTTCGGCTCAGGTCACGGTCCCGGAGTTCCGGGATCGAGTCCCACATCGGGCTCTCATCTCCATGGGGAGTCTGCTTCTCCCTCTGACCTTCTCGCCTCTTGTGCTCTCTCTCACTGTCTCTCTCTCAAATAAATAAATAAAAATCTTTAAAAAAACTAAAACATATAATGTATTATTAGCCCCAAGGGTACAGGTCTGTGAATCGCCAGGTTTACACACTTCACGGCACTCACCATAGGACATACCTTCCCCACTGTCATGTTTTATTTACTTTTAAAGATTTGTTTTAAGGAGAGGGAGAGAACAAACCCCAAGCAGACGCCCCACTGAGCACGGAGTCCGACTCGGGGTCGATCCCCTGACCCTGAGCTCCTGACCTGGGCCGACACCGAGAATCAAATTCCCAACCGAGTCAGCCAGGCACCTCATTTACATTTGTTTTAGAAGATGAACATGAAATGGTCACACTGGCAAGGTACATTTAATCCTACCCTCTCCTTGGTGCTGCAACAAGGACGGGAGTCCCACCAAAATCCAAGGTCGCCTTCTGAATTCTCAGTCAGTATCTATGACCAAAGCTTGCTTTAATGAATCTCCTTCCTGCCTTAGTGAACTCATTCTTTTTTTTTTTTTTTAATTTATTTACTTGACAGAGAGAGATCACAAGTAGGCAGAGAGGCAGGCAGAGAGAGAGAGAGGAGGAAGCAGGCTCTGCTGAGCAGAGAGCCCGACGCGGGGCTCGATCCCAGGACCCTGAGATCATGACCTGAGCCAAAGGCAGAGGCTTTAACCCACTGAGCCACCCAGGCGCCCCTAGTGAACTCATTCTTATCCGTAGTTCAAATGAGGAGGAGATCGTGCATTATGTGTTCACTCGACAAATGTCTGAGCATCTTTCCAGGACCGGTACCAAGGTTGGGTGCTGGGGTATTTGGAAGCTGCAATCATTCATTCTTCTCAGAGTTTGGACCTTGATCTAAGAGGTGACCCACTTCACAGCAGGGGAGCCAGGACCATCTCCTGGTCTCCTGACTCAGCTGAGTGCCAGTTACTTACTAGGTGTGAGACCCAGGGCAAGTCACTTCACCATCAACCCTCGCTTTCCTAGCCTCCTGCAAGGGGACCACCCTCCCTTGGCTTCAGAAGGCAGTCAGGAAGCTGGAAGCTCATGGGAGGTCCCCGGAGTGGTCAACTTGAGGGGCAGAAAGAAGCGTGGTTGCCAGGGGCTGGGTGAGGGACGCGGAATGGGGAGCTGTGGTGGAATGGGAACGAAGCTTCCATTTTGCAAGATAGAAAAAGTCCTGGAGATGAATTCTGTAATGGATATACAACAGTGTGAATGTATTTCATATACACTTAAAAAAAAATTTAAGACCGAGAATGAAGTAGGAAAGCTTTTGTGAATGCCGTCACACCAAGAGGGGGGTGCCTTCTCACTCGTGGCTGCTGGGCTTTGCTGCCACCCTTTGCTGCGGACTCTTGAACCCTGAGCTCTTTGCTCCTCACAGCTGTCAGGCAGCCTCCCTACCCCAGCCCATCCATCATTTGGTCCTGGCTCTCCTCCGTCTCCCCAAGGCCATCCTCCCAAGGACCACACTCATCTGTCAGCTACGCCAGTATCATCTGCCTATACTCTCATACCTCGGTGACTCTCACTCCTGCCCTTCCTAATTGTCCTTAACTGAGCAAGACGCAGGAGAGGGAATCCCAGCAGGTGCCACAGCAACAGACATGGGACAACCCCGCTTGGAGCGGATCCCCCCTCCCTCTTCTGGAGACTCTAGGATTCTGTGCAAACGATGGATGTGTATCCCAGTCTCCTGGAGGGTCTTATTTAAATGCAGAGTCTGAATCAGGGGGGTTAGGTGGGGCCTGGAGTTCTGCATCTCGTGCTGATGCCGATGCCCGAGGGGCCACCATTTAAGAAGTCACATCTGAGATGCTGTTGCCCCCGATGCCTGGCCCCAGGCAGTTGTCCGAGGGCTGTGAGAAGGAACTTGGTGGGTATTGAAGATCTTGCTTGAGAACTGTTGGGAGGAAACCCCAATCAACCCAACTTAAATGAAATTGGAGTGGGGGCTGTGATCTTCAACCCATCAAACCTGTTATCCATCTTGGAGAAAGATGAGTATTTTAGGGGAATTTGAGAAATTCTCTTTTTACAAAGGTAATTGACAAGGAGATGGGAACAAGCCTTCACTATAGAAAAAATCCCGAGGACAAAAGCAAATATCCCCATCCAGGAGATGGGGCTTAATGTCCTCATCTCCCCCCCCCCCCACAACCTTCCACCTCTGCACAAATAGCAGAATGTGGAAAGGAGTGGAAAAACTAGGCAAACAGCTCCTGGACCACCAATAAAGGTTAACACTACCCGTGAGGGCAGGGGCTGATGTGTTGTGAAAGTTACCTCACCTCTCTGGTCTTCTTCCCGGTAACCCATAACCCCAGTGGCATTGTGAGAAAAACCGCAGCAACTCCAGGGACATTCAACAGAGTGTCGGAACAGTACTCCTGAAATCGGTCAGGGTCATGACACAACAAGGAAAGAGTGAGGAACTGCCATCGATGGGAGGGGACCAGATGAGGAAATGCAGCGTGGGGTCTGGGACAAGATGTTGGCACAAAGATAAGATACAACTGTGTAGAAAGTGGTGAAATCAGAATAAAGTCAGAATAAGGTTCGGCTCATGGCTATCAACCAACACTGGTTTCTTAGCTTCCATGAATGACATCAGGGTGCGGGGACGTTGTATGGGAACTCCCTGTGTTATCCTTGTAACTGTTTTTATCCATCTAAAATGATGCCAACATTGGAGAAGCAATTTCTTTTTTCAGAAGGGAATTGGTCTCTGATACCAATGGCAGCGGAATAGCTTGGAAGTCATATTGGGCCAAGGAGTGCAGTGGGCTTAGGCACAGGGTGGAAAGGAATCATTTTATCTCTGATGTGGATTTCAGTTTTGCCTTCTCCTGCCAACTCTTCTCCAAAGTCCTTCTCTGCCAATCACTGGCACACAGTGGGGAGTGTAGGAAAGATTTGCAGTGGGCGTGGCTGCCCCAAGTAAGAACAGTTGCAAGGTGTGTTGTCTGTAAAGAATGGGAAAGCAGAGGCACCTGGGTGGCTCAGTGGATTAAAGCCTCTGCCTTCAGCTCAGGTCATGATCTCAGGGTCCTGGGATCGAGCCCTGAATCAGGCTCTCTGCTCTGCAAGGAGCCTGCTTACCCCCCTCTCTCTGCCTGCCTCTCTGCCTACTTGTGATCTCTGTCTGTCAAATAAGTAAATAAAATCTTTAAAAATAAAAAAGAATGGGAAAGCAACAATAACATTAACTCACAGGTGCTCTGCACTTTTTCATAGCGGTGTGCTGACCATTCTAAGCAGTCACGCTTGCTTTTTAGCTCGTTAGGAAAATCTTTACTAAATGTGTTCCTAAACATCTGTTTACATGTTTTAGTTGAATTATAACTGGCACACAACATTTTACTGGTTTCAGGTGTACAACATTGTGATTCGGTATTTTCATACATTCTGGAATGACCCTCATGATAGGTCTAGCTACTCGCTGTCCCCATACAAAGTTACTATGATATCGTTGACTGTATTCCCTACGCTGTATATTACATCCCCATGACTTGTTTATTTCACAATTGGAAGTTCCTCTTAGTCCCCCTCACCCATTCCATCCAGTTCCCAACCCCCTCCCCTCTGGCAACCATCAGTTTGTTCTCTGCATTGATGAGTCTTTGTTTCATTTGTTTTGTTCTTTATTTTTTTTATTTTTATTTATTTTTAAATTTAATTTCTTTTCAGTGTAACAGAATTCATTGTTTATGCACCACACCCAGTGCTCCATGCAATGCATGCCCTCCATAAAACCCACGACCAGGCTCCCGCAACCTCCCACCCCCCGCCCCTCCAAAACCCTCAGGTTGTTTTTCAGAGTCCATAGTCTCTCATGGTTCATCTCCCCCCCAATTTCCCTCAACTCCCTTCTCTCCATTTCCCAGTGTCCTCTGTGTTATTTCTTATGATCCACAAATAAGCGAAACCATATGATGATTGACTCTCTCTGCTTGACTTATTTCACTCAGCATAATCTCTTCCAGTCTCATCCATGTTGATACAAAAGTTGGGTATTCATCCTTTCTGATGGAGGCATAATACCCCATAGTGTATATGGAGCACATCTTCCTTATCCATTCGTCCGTTGAAGGGCATCTTGATTCTTTCCATAGTTTGGTGACCGTGGCCATTGCTGCTATGAATATGCTGCACGTAAGTGAACTCCTCCAGGAATTACTTTTCTCTGACTTTTTCCACTTAGCATGGTATCGTCTGGGTCCATCCACGGGGTTGCAAATGGCAAGATCTGATTCTTCCAGGTGCATAATATTCCATTGTGTACACACACCACATCTTCTTTATCCGTTCATCCATCCCCCCACACTGGGCTTGCATCCACAATTTGGCTATTGTGAATAAAGCCGCAATAAACATGGGGGTACGTGTATCTTTTCAAGTTGGCATTTTCATCTTCTTTGAATGAACACCCAGAAGTAGAATTGCTGTTTCTATTTTTAATTTTTTGAGGACCCTCTACCGTGTTCACCTGAGCAGCTGCACCGGTTTGCATGCCCACCAACGATGCAGTCAGTTTCCTTTTTCTCTACATCTTCACCAGCCCTTATTTCTTGCCGTTTTGGTAATCGCCATTCTGAGAGGTATGACATGCTCTTTCACTGTGCTTTTGATTTGCATGTCCCCGATGATGAGTGACGTTGGGCATCTACTCATGCATCTGTGGCCGCCTGTGTGTCTTGTCTGGGAAGAGGTCTCTTTGGGTCCCCTGCCCATTTTTTAGTCAGGTTGTTTGTTTTTTTGCTGTTGAGCTGGGTGAGTTCTAAACAGTTCTGCTTTGATCCAGAAATTCCCTTTGTAGACACTGAAAATGGAAGCCAACATCCATTTCTGCCTCTGTGTTAAGCAATACCAAGGCCAAGTAAAAACAAACAAAGAAAAAAAAAAAACACCTAGCTGCTGATTTCAGGACATACTTGTCCCTAGGGAGTGAGGCTGGTGTCTGAAATCAGGACCGTTTGCCCGACAGGGTTTGCCCCAAATCCTCACCTTGCTGCCTCCCTGCCCGGAGCCATTACATCATAGACTACCTGATCCCAGCTCTTCCTGCTCCCTGCAAGACCCACCTTAAAACCATCCAGTCCGACCTATAGGACCCCGTACTCTGCCCCACTGTCCATTTGAGACCAACAATATGGCCAGGGAGGGACCCTCTCTTAATGCAGTGACTCTAGCGACTGGATTTTCTGGACTGACCGCTTTCTCTGAGGGTCTTTTATGGGACATCAACAGAGGTGCCCTAGGGCAGGAATGCCACACATGCACAGAGCTGTTCAAGGGCAGAATGGCTAGCAGTGGGGAGAGTGGGTACCTACGTGCCCAGCAAGGGAGGAGCGGGGAAGGAACTACTCGGGGATCTGTCACAGGACGAGAGGCTGACCGAGGCAAACATATTGAAGCTGAAAACGTTCTGCTCTGTTCAGAGATGTGCTATATAGAAATCATTCTCTTTCAACATTTCATGTAAAAAATTCATAGACTATGATCCTCTTTTCAAAAAGTCCTACCTACCAGGCTATCGTGATATTCGTTTATAGTTGAAATTAAAAAATGCATTGAAAAAAAAAAGACTGGAGAGTTAACTCTAGCTTATTGCATGGGCCAGGGTGGGGAGGCTTCTAGGGAAGGCCAAGGGAGACTTTTATTATATTAATTTGTGTGGCTTTCTCTTTAATTATACAGTAATAATGAAAATATTCTTTTTGGGGTTTTTTGGTTGTTTGGGGTTTTTTTTGGCAGATTACCTATTTTTCTCTCCTGGTCTGACATCTGGTGTGTCCCTAGCTTGTCCTCCCCTCCCAGGTGACCCCAGGTGTGAGTTATGACCTGGCTGGACACCTGCCTTGAGCATGACCATGAATATGACCCTCCACTTAATCTTCGTGAGGGCATCCTAATAAGAGAAGTTACTGTCCCTACTTGAACAGCGGGGAGAACTGGAATTTGGAGCTTGAATTTTGTAAAGGTCACACTATCTTTTTTTTTTTTTTTCTGCCAAAACAAGCACCGTAGAGACAAGTGTGAACCCCCAGCTCAGACCATGGCTGAGCTCCAGCCTGGGAAGTCCCCAAGGTCATTCCCAGGTTAGCCCTGTCACCTCCCCCACCCAGCCACCTCCATCAAGAGCCCTGTCTGACCAATTATGGCTCTGGTGTCTTGCAGGCTTCTTAGAAATGCAATTTAATGCCCCCTGTGGCCCAGCTGAGGGTCTAGCTCAGGCTCTGACATTATAGTAATGTCAGGTAAGGAGGCTGCCAAATTTTGGTGCAGTGGTAGACCAGAGCTGCCAGCCAGGGCCCTAGGACAGACCCTGTTCCCAGGCCACTTTCTGAAAACAGCGGTACCTGAAGAGGGAGCCTGGGGGTGGGGGGCTGGGTGGTGAACCAGCTAAGATGACCTGAAACTCCAGCGGATTCTTTTTTTTTTTTTTTTTT
>PISX010005303.1:0-25712 GCA_004024625.1 Mellivora capensis
ACCCCCAGTCTTCCTGTGACCCCAAATGATCTCAAGATTACACTGTCCAGGTAGGGTTCCACCTCCACTTAGCCACCTGAGTGATGTCCCTCACCAGAGCAGACTTCTAAAAGTTCCAAAGTTGTGCTCCACTACTATATTTCTTGCCAGTAGCCAGTTTACCGAGGCTCCACCCCCCCCCCCCAGTTTATCTTCCCATATATCACCATGGATTCACTTCTCCACACCTCTTACTTTGCAGAAAGTGGTCAATTTTCTATTTATAGCATTGCAGCTATTCTTTTTTCTTTTTTTTTTTTTTTTTTTTTGATCTCTGGTTGAGTTTGCCAGTTGTTCAGAATGATTTGATAGCTATCTAGCTTAATTCCTCAGACCAGACAAAATTAAGGTCTCCTACTCCTCTACCATCTTGGAATCCTCTCCAATTGCTTTGCTTCATTAGAGTTTATTTTTTCTTGTCTTTTTAAATGCCTTATAATTTTTGGGGGGAAAAAATGATGTATCAGGTAAAAGGAACTTAGGTAAAAAGACATTAGTGTGAGTATACATGTTTCTCAGGTTAGGATTTGGACTCTGGTTATTATTTGCTGTGGCTAGGTACCAAAGGCTTCAAATTCCTTCTTACCACCCTTCCTTTTGTCTCCATTCTTGTCTTTTGAGCTTTCCTATGTATTCCTGCTGAGAATGTGTCTTCCTATTGTTTCAGCTTTAATACTTCATTAATATACCAGAAATTTATTGAAGTGTTTTGGGGTTGGGGGAGAGAAACATTCTTCCAATTACCTCAGTCTTTCAGTGGCCAGTATTTCTGGAGACCACAAATTAGCTCTAATCTTCCTGCCTTCTCTTTGAATTCCATGTTGCATAGTTCTTAATCCATTTCCTTGAAGCCCAAGCCACCATTGACTATATTTTTGTTTTTCCCTCATAACAGAGACAAAAGTTGACAGAGCCTGGGCTTATGTTTCAGAATGTTGTATAGGCAAGGTTTTTCTCTGGAGAGCAGTCCTTTGTTATGCTGAAAGCCCTTGACAAATTTCAGAATGGCTATTCTTCCTCTTTCCTTGCCAGAGCCAAAAAAGGAACTTTCTCAAATCTTTCTAATGAGCACATGAAAGTAGCAGAGCACCCAAGGACTACAACCCTAGGGAGTATCATTTTCACCATAGCTCATGCTGTCTCAAGGCAATTTACCATGTAAGTGTTTCTACCAGTTTATGGCTCCAGCAACTTTTGCTTCAAGTAAGCAGATTTTGGCTGCTCCCTCTCTTTTGATGGGCATGTTTCATTAGATTTTGGTGTGGCAGTTTTTCCTACAACCTTGCTTCTCTTGGGGGTCCAACAAAATTTATTGATTTTCAGTTTCTCTAACTTTTTTCTTACTGGAAGTGTGAAAACAATGACTTCCAAGCTCTTTGCATGTCAGAATTGAAAAGCTAAATAATTTTAAATGGTGGTTTTTAGGTCTCCTTTTTAAACATTTAAATAGTATTAATTATTCTGTGTATAGTACAAGGTAGAAATCCAATTTCACTTCTCTTAAATTTATTGCCTATTTATTTTGAATGTGTACTCCATTATTCCCTACTCCAGAATACAACATAAATAAGGGCACACTGCTTTTCTCTTTTGTTTTCTAATGTTTCTAATCCACAACTTAAATAACAATTTTTAACTTACATTAAATAATAAATATTTGTTGACTTAGTGAATATAAACAAGGACCTATTTTTGAGCTCCTAGGTTTTTTTACATGTTACTTTGGTTTATTTATTTTTCTCTATGTCAACACCTTTTTTTACTAAAATAGTTTTATATTATCTTGATATTTTGTAAGATAACTCTTCTACATAAATAATAGAATCAGAATAAAATTCTAGGGGAAGCTCTGAGAATTTATCAATTTATTTACAAAATACCATATCCTTATAATACTGAAACTTTTCTATAAGAACAAATCACTATTTAGATCTTTATTACATCTTTGTTTTGCTACTGAAAATTTGCAGATAACAGAAAATCTCCAAACTATTTTAAGAACATAATTTTATTGCTCACAAATGGTAGGAAGACTTGTAGGAGCTGTGTTTGGGCTAGATATCCAGGAATGACTCCTTGGACAAATCATACAACTACTCTGCCAATGAGGTTCTACCCTTGCCATAATCAGAAACTTGGCACAAACTAAGTCAAAAGTCCCAGCCACTGATTTCATGATCACTCAACACTAGTTGCTTTGCCTGGATCAGGAAGGTGTTACCACAAATGTTGGCTTTAGGAGAACACCACCAGCTTCACTACTATTCAGGGATCAGAAAGCCTTTTCTAAAATGATTGGCTCAGGAGCTACATTGTGTCTAATAGAAATGCAAAAGCAAAAATATATGCTTTATGCATTGCCAAATCCCCAGTGTAACTTGATTCCAAATTCAAGTCCAAGTTCATTTGGGTACACTTGATTGGCAGAACTTAAATCTCTTCTGGAACCTCAACTACAGAGGAATTTTATAAATGTGGTTTTCAGCTTTTTAAAATTGATGTAATATATTAATGCACACTCAGAAGTTTAAAAAATGGTGGTTGACTTCATTTACCTGTCACATTGTCAAAAATTTTTGTAACAATCTCTACAAATGTCTTGATCATCTTTTCTGAGATCTCCTTTTGATTTTTTACTGTTTTTGTATCTATTGTAAAATTAAATTTAAATACTATCTCTTAAATAATTGTAATTTATTTTTATAATGGTTTTAAAATCCAGAAAACTACATAACTGTTTGTTATAATTTATACTTAAATATTTATATAGGTAACATTTCACCCACAATTTTTTTTTTACTATTTTTGTACAATTTGCTGTTTATGCATTTATTTGTGGTCTTCTTTGACTGGTTTATGGTATAAAGTGTAAAATTAAGCCTCCATACCATGAGCTGCTTTGGCCTATGGTAAAACTGAGAGGAAATCAAAAGGCCTAACTACAAATTTCCCCTCCTCACTCTGGTTAAGGTTCAGTAGCCACACATTCTTTGTCAGAAGGAAAAGACACAGTTCTTGCTTATCCCTTAAAAGTAGGTTTCAGTTCCCCACTAGCCTGTAGAATTTTTCAAACAACACAATCTCTTCCTCTCCTAATAACCAGAGAGCACCCTATCCCCTTGATACTAAAATGCCTGCCTCTCATATCTCCCTTGCTATTCACTGTTCCTAAAGGCAACACCCATATAGAACTGAATCCTGTGCATTGTCCTCCTTATGTGTACACATGACTAATAAATTTCTGTCAGTATCATCTGCACAGTGCCAGGTGTTTGTTTAGCTATCCCCACAACCCAAGGTCAGGAATCCCTCCCTCAATAATGAGTAAATAGATAATTAAAACACGGTTTGACCTCTAGTCCAATTTGGAAAAAATAGGGTTGGTGCAGTCCTTTTGCTAAATTAGCTTTTTATGTGTCAATTTTTCTCAATCTTATTTTTCTCAATCTTATTTATGTTTTATCATAATTTACCTAGTTATATTCTTATTTCCTCTTAAGTTAGATATATATTTATTTAATTTTCAAGATTTCTTACTTTCTAAAGTTAGAATTGACACTGTACATTTCATTGTATCTCCTAACTTTGATATTTAGTATTTTCATTACCATTCAATTCTACATTTAAATTTCCATTTTGGTTTTTTGTTTTGTTTGTTTTTAAAGATTGTATTTATTTATTCGACAGAGATCACAAGTAGGCAGAGAGGCAGGCAGAAAGAGAGGGAGAGGCAGGATCCCCGATGAGCAGAGAGCCGGATGTGGGGCTCGATCCCAGGACCCTGGGATCACGACCCGAGCCGAAAGCAGAGGCTTTAACCCACTGAGCCACCCAGGCATCCCTAAATTTCCATTTTGATAACATTTTTGACTTCTAAGTTACATGGAAATATATGGTGATTTAATACCTTTCTCTTGTATTTGAATCAAATGGAAATTCTACTATAATCAGAGAACATTGTATAAATGATACTGAATCTTTGAAATTTGTTAAAATTTGCTTTAAGACTTTGTGCATGGTTAATTTTGTAATAATTTCAGATGAGATTTAAATATAATATTTCTTCCAATTGTGTGCACATTCCATATTTACCTCCTTAAATTGTATGCTAATCATGTAGTTTAAATATTCTGTGCATTTGCTATTATTTTTCTGCTTTGTTGGTCATCAATAAAGATATATTGACTTATTCTAATGTGATACATATTTTTCCCTTATAATTATATCCATATGCTCCCTATATATCTTGAGACTGTAGTATCAACTGAACTTAAATACAGAATTGTTATATCTACCTGAATAATTGAAACTGTAATTACAGTGTACATATTTATTTCTAAAGATACTTTTAGTTAAAAGTTTATTATGTATGATGTTAATATAGTGTTATGTATGATAAAATATACTGTTAATTTATTTAGGTGAATATATACCTGATTTATCTTTTCAAATATAGGCATGTGTTATTTTATTGTGCTTTGTTATATTGCACTTAGCAGATAATGCAATTTTTACAAATTGAAGGCTTATGGCAACCGTGCATAAAGCAAGTCTATCAGTGTCATTTTTCAACAGCATTTGTTCACTTCATGTGTCTGTATCACATTTTGGTAATTCTTACACTATTTTGGACTTTTTCATGACTAGTAGTTATGGTGATCTGTAATTGGTGATTATGACTCCCTAAAAGTGCAGATGATGGTTAGCATTTTTTAACCAATAAACTTTTAATTACAATATTCACATTTTTTAGAGGTAATGCTATTGCACCCTTAGGTTACAGTATATTGTGAATGTAACTTTTATACTCACTGAGAAACCAAAAAAATCATTTGACTCACTTAATTGCATTATTCATCTTATTGAGGTACCCTGTAATATTTCCAAGGTATGTATTTTAATTTCAACATTTTGATATTCTTATAGATTTCTCTTTTAAATAGTTGATTCTTACAGTTGTCTTATTTCAAATAGATGACTTCTTCCTTTGAACTGTTTAGTGCATGCAGTGTTTTGAATGTTTGTGGACCTCCAAAATTCACATGTTGAAATTTTAATGCTCAATATAATAGTATTAGTATGTGGGGCCTTTGGGAGGTGGTTAGGTCATGAAGGTAGAAACCTCAAATGGAATTAGTGCTCTTATAAAAGAATCCCCAGACTTCTCTAGTCTCTTCTGCCACATGAAGATACAATGAGAAGTCTGCAATCTGAAAGATGGCCCCCACTCGACCTTGCTGGTACCCAGATCATGGACTTCCAGCCTCCAGAACTGAGAGAAATAAATTTCTGTTCTTTTTAAGTTAGCCAGTCAGGGGTATTTTGTTATAAGAGCCAAATGGATTAAGATAGTACTTTTACATTTATTATTGTAACTGATGTATTTGGACTTTAAAAAATTTTTTAATATCTTTTTATTGTCATGATTTACCTAGCTTCTTTTTTCTTTTTACTTAGGGTTTGAATGTTGCTCTTGTTATTTATTTATTTATTTATTTAGCCCTCACCCCCTCCAAGTGCCCAACTTGTTTAGAAAGGAAAAAAAAAATTATCTAGTTTCATTGTTTATATTTGAAATCTCACCTTATCTAATTAGGGACAAAGATTAACAAATGTTTTAGTCCTTCCACCTGTTTCCAAATGAGGACCTTCTCATCCATCTGCTGATCACCTTCCCCTATTTCAAAATGTATTCTACACTACCCCCAAGCATTAGTGCTACGAAACCGTTATCTAACTAGATAACTGGCTTTAATACATTTTTATAGCTTTCCAAACTCCTGTAAGTTTTGTAAATAATTTTTCAACTTTATTTATAAATGCCATTCCAGATTTATCTACTACCAGTTCTACCAAACACTGTTTACTCCTTGTGACCTAGTTTTTGCTATTTATCTGCCCTTTTTTTATGTGTATCTATGTGTGTAAACATGAACTCACATATATGGACTGCAATACCTAAATGCTTTTAATCATACTGTTCTTCTCTTACTGTGTTTTCCCAATAATATGCTTGACAAAATTCAAATGAAGTTTTTAGATCCATTTGAAATGGTATATCTGTTCCCTGGTCATATTTTTCTTGTTCTCCCTATCATGTCCGCAAACAATTTCCTGCTCATTTGTGTATCTGAAGTATATCTATAATATTATAGTATAAATACTTGTTTATAAGATTATTTTCCTTTTGAGGCAGTGGAACTCCTTGAGGATAGTCATGATTTTGGTATATCCAGATTCCAACAATCAGTTGACATTAAGTTGAAAGCTCACTACATTTAACTACTGAATTATTTGAATTATTTTATTGTTGAATAAATTGATATTTTTCACTCATTATATCATTTTGTTAACTCGTTCATAGCACTGAGATTTAATAACACTCTCAATATGTAATGAGAATCCTCTAAGATTCAATAAATTTTACTATCCCATCAACCAGTGGGTATATTAATAAAACTCTGCTTAATAAAAAAATTAAAACTCATATAATAAGATACAAAGTTTCTCAATAAATAGTTCATAGTTTGAATTAAATTTTCTGTACAAATGTGGAGGTGGCATTTAGTGTACGAATTAAGTGCTTACAAGTTTGTGGTACATTGATTTGTCCTTAAAATAATGTCATGATAAACTAAATCCTACATATTCCTAAACTCACTGTGTAGGTTATAGTTAATGAAAAATAATCACTTTAGCAAAGGCAAAATTTTTGTTTAGCTAAATTAAAAATAAAGATGATTGCATGTCTCTGTTCCCATCATACATTGAGCATAGAAATACTGGGGCACTGCTAAAAGATATCTGGACAAGGAAGCCACTGTTCTATCTCTTAAATGCAGGGTCAGTGCTGCCTAAGGCTTTAGTCACATGGTTGGATATGTTGGACAATTATGGGGGTAATTTAATGTTTAAGTTCAATAATCAATTATAAATGTCTATTCTTAAAAAACAAAAACAAGATCCAAACTAAACATTTTTTTAAAAAATCAAAAGATTTTAGGATAGAAAGGATCTTAAAGGCTAGCTTATTCAACCATTCCTCCAATCTAGATTTGCCTTCAAAACAAGTAATCAGGATGAGAAATTAGTAAATCCCAATTTGTCTCTAACTGCTCTTCCCTGTAAATTGTTAAATGCAAGCCACTGGCTGAATTAAATACTTCAGGTTTAATTAATTAGTGTAGAGTATGGAATCATAATCATCTCTCTTATTCGACATCACACATTTACTGTTGATATAATCTGTTAAAATGATCATTTCTGGTCACATGAAATTTTAAGCATTCTGCCAACTATCATCCACATCCAAGTTCCATATATAAAATCTATATTCTATACCTAACAAAGTTGATTTTAGAGTCTCAGTCCAAGACTTTACATCAATGCCTCTTTACCTCCCTTTTGTTCTAACAAGTTATGAATCTTAGCTCTCAAAGTGTTTGCATTTACATACTTAACAAAAATGTATATATTTAACAAAATTTAACATGTTAACTATTCATTCTGTTTTTTAGTACAAATCTGAAAAAACTATACATATACATAAAGGATAAAGGAAAAACTTTATGTATACATAAAGAATAATATTACAGAGTTTCCATAAAATTATTTCTAGCACTGATTTAAATATCCAGCTTTAAGCTCTAGTCTGTGTGAAGTTAAAACATTAATCTGAGTGTTTTGGTCAAACTAGCTCAATTCTTATGATTTATCAGTCATTTTGATTTTAACATTTAGTCAGTTCTAGAAGCTGGTCTACTTGTTCCCTGTATTGGGATTATGTCTATATTCAGGGAAAATCTAACTCATACTCTGCAGAGGGATATAACTGGTCTGTGCTTATGCAGATAAAAATATATCTCTATTTTTTTGGCACAGAAAATCTGAAGTGATTGCTCCAGCAAGGCTTTGCAGTGTTTTCCTACTGATTCAATTTTATTGTGGCTTTTGCTGGAGCTAATCCCCTGATGTCCTGTTGAATCTCCTATTTGATGCCTGCTTGTGATCCCCACATCACAACCTATATAGGGTGACTTTACTTTGTCTTTGGGAAGTGTCCATGCCTCTCTGTTCCACCTTATGAGATTGTCAGGGCTTACTCTGAGCCACATTTCCTGTCTCCTGCTAAGACTCCTGGGGAACCTTATCCCCTTTAAATTACCTCCTGGAGATTTAGAAGTATTTTCTTTTCAACTTTAAAACACCTCTTGCCATCTCTTTGGCCCTCTTGTTCTGAAATATACTTTAAGGCCACTTTCACTGATTTTTCCATTTATACTGAGAGCATTTGTGTGGCTTCCTTTTTTTTTTTTTCTGAATCTCAGGCATAGATCAAGGTATAGACCTATTTATTTCCAATTTTCTTAATTCAACTTAGAAAGTAATTCTGCTTGCCACATGTCCTCTCTCTCCCAGCTGACATTCAACATTGTCCTTAGCTAGAAGATTTATAACAGAAAATTATATCTACACTGATTTCCTATTTTCTCTTATTTTCTAGGTCTAATGGCTTTACTATTCAGTGATGGGAAAGAGGTAGGATGTGCTTTGGTGTTATTGTATTTCCTCTTTCTGCCATATGAAACCTTATGTATCACAGTAGTTACAAACTTGTAGTTTGTAACAAGTAGTTACAAACTTGGTAACTTTGATGGTCCTTGTCTGTTCATCCCTTCTGAAGGGTAACTATATAGGGTAACTATCATGTGGCTGAAAGAGGTCCATCTTGTACTGCAGTATGAGACTTACAAATTGTTGCTTTAGTTTTTTAAGCTCATATAAGTTATCACTTTATAGAGTATCCTACTACTCATGCCTTATCTTCACCAAAAATATTCCTGATACTTCTTTTAATATACTGTTTTGTAGTAGCTAGTTATTGATGTGATTTCCTCTTCCTCAAAATGTTCTCCGTACAATGGAGGTGAGTCTTGTAGCAATATTTGGTTATGCTTATAGTGCCTCTCTAGCTATATCTAATTGATTAAAGAGTGAACAGCTGACCTGAGAAGAGACAATTTATTTCTTCTCTTGGGAATGTGAAATTTGAAAGACGAGACATTGAAATATCTAAAGAAATGAGTCATTTTGATGCTTATACCATCAAGAAAATTTCTATAGATTTCAGCCATAGACATATACAAATATGTTTCCAATTTTTTTTCCTTTTCTAAACCATGTATGCTTAAGTTTCATTTCACTTTTAGAAAAATATACTAGTTTCTTTCTATTTAATCCCTGTTATCTGTGTACTCTAGATTAGATTGAATTTCTCTGATTTACAATGTGGTTAGTTCTGGCTGAAAGACGTATGAGCATAACTGATAAGGGTGATTTCTAGGTTTAAGCAATGGAAATGCCCGGCATGATTTCTACTTTTGTGTTGTTATATATGCAATCCACTTGATAGAGTCTCTCATTGACCAAACTCTAGCCAGCTTCTCTAAGCTTTCTTCTTGATTAGTCCCTAACCATGGCCCATAAAGACTTGATCAAAACTATACACAGCTTCTAACAGCATGAGGCTTTTTCCTCAGGATGATCCTAGTTCCCCTTAAATTATCTCTCTGAGAAAACCCAAGGTTGCCTAAAAGATTTTACTGTTTGTTTTAACCCACACCTGAAGATAGGACCCCTGTCCCCCTGCTTGCATAAGAGGTTAAGAGTCTAAATTCCATATGCACAACTAACAAACCCAGATAGACCAACTCCCCCTCACATTTTTTTAATTTACTTTCCTGACTCTACTAATCCCCCCCATTCACTCCACTCTTTATCATTCACCCTTTAAGATTCCCAGTTACTTCGTATAATAGAAGTTGAATTTAGTTCACACTGGACTCTTCTCATGACAAGAGGATATTACCAATTAAAATCCATCCTTACTACTTTTGTCTAAGTTGTTTATCTTTGATATTCTTTCATAGGAATGTTCCTTGTCTCTATCAGATAAAGGGCTAGTAATCCAAAATCTATAAAGAATTTATCAAACTCAACACCCAAAGAATAATCCAATCAAGAAATGGGCAGAAGACATGAACAGACATTTCTGCAAAGAAGACATCCAAATGGCCAAAAGACACAGGAAAAAGTGCTCAACATTACTCAGCATCAGGGAAATATAAATCAAAACCACCATGAGATACCACCTCACACCAGTCAGAATGGTTAAAATTAACAAATCTAGAAATGAGAGATGTTGGTGAGGATGTAGAGAAAGGGGAACACTCCTACACTGTTGGTGGGAGTGCAAGCTTGTACAGCCACTCTGGAAAACAGTATGGAGTTTCCTCAGAAAGCTGAAAATAGAGCTACCCTATGACCCAGCAATCTCACTACTGAGTATTTACCCTAAAGATAAAAATATAGTGATCCAAAGGGGTACATGCACCCGAATGTTTATAGTAGCAATGTCCACAATAGCCAAACTATAGGAATAACCTAGATGTCCAACAACAGATGAATGGATAAAGAAGATGTGAGATATATATATATATATATATATATATATATATATATATACACACATACATACATACAGTGGAATACTATGCAGCCATCAAAAGAAATGAGATCTTGCCATTTGCAACAATGTAGATAGAACTAGAGGGTATTATGTTAAGTGAAGTAAGTCAATCAGAGAAAGACAATTATATGATTTCTCTGATATGAGGAATTTGAAAGGCAGGCTGTGAGGGGGATCATGAGGGGTAGGGAAGGAAAAAATGAAACAAGATGGGATCAGGAGAGGACAAACCAGAAAAGACTCTTGATCTCACAAAACAAACTGAGGGTTGCTGGGGGCTGGGGAGATAGGGTGTCTGGGTTATAGACATTGGGGAGGGTATGTACTATGTGCTATGAAATGTGTAAGCCTGATGATTCACAGACCTATACCCCGGGGCAAATAATACTTTATATGTTAATAAAAAATAAATAATTTTTAAAAAAGGAATGTTCCTGGTCTCTCTCTCTCTCCCATTCCAGTCCCATCTTTACATCAGTCATCTTTCTAACTAGTTAAATATTAAGTGTATTTAAGATGAGGGGTCATGAGATACTCTTTGAGAAAACTATTCTTATATCACCAAGCATGGGGTAGGCAAAATTTTCTGCATTTACTCCCAAACTATCATTTCTCCCTCTTATTGTACTATTGCACAATATTGTAGTTGTCCCATCCCAGACTGCATCTACCAGACTTTTAACCAAATATAAATGATACAAAATGTATTATTCTGAAAGACTAGCACATTATTTAGCAATTAATAGACAGTCATAGGATACAGTTGGAAGTAAATGAAATAATGACTATAAAACATCAAGTACATATAAAATAAGTGCTAAATAAAAAATAATTACTATGAATTAGTACCACAGTATCAAACTATCAAATTCATCTAACATCTAGTAAAATTCCATTATTAGAAGAAAAAATGGCCTCATTGAACCAAAGATGCTTTCAGATATACCTAGGAGACCTCCATTTTTTAATTTATAGTGAAATTTTGTGGCAAAATTTAAGAGGTTAAGTGGCAAAACATTTGTTATCCTGGTGAGGGGAGGATGTCAAATCTGAAGGAAAAAGAAAAGAATGAATTAAAAAACAAAACAAAACAAAACTAGACTCTTAAATATGGAGAACTGGTGGTTGCCAGAGGGGAGGGGGATAGGAGAATGGGCAAGGTAAACAAAGGCAATTTAGATGTGCAAACTTCCAGTTATAACATAATTAAGTCACAGAGATGAAAAGTACAGCATAGGGAATATAGTCAGTGATACTGTAATAAGGTTGTATGGCGACATATGGTGACTACACTTATCATGATGAACACTGAGTAATGTGTAAAATTATTGAATGAATAGGTTGTACACATGAAACTAATATAACATTGTATATCAATTATACATTGATCAATCATCTATCAATCAATCAAGTTTAACACAGGAGAATAATGTTATGCTTGCCTAAAAAGAAAGCTGCTTTTAGCTCAGTCTCAATTAGGAAAGGACTCTTCCTTTTGTACACCTCAGAATGCTGATCTCCTTTAACAAGCATTATGCTACTACTGTATTCCAGATACTACCTGATTCTACATTTAGAGGGAAACCGACCCAGAAAAAAATACAGCTTAAGGAAAAGCAAGACATTCATCAATCGTTTTAATGCTAGGTGAACAGAAAGAAGACTCTCCTATGGGAATTAAGAGGAAGGAGCTAGTGTACTGTGTACTATACACAACCAGTTTCTCAGTGTCTGTTAAAAAAAAGTATTTACATGAAAAGAAAATGATGAAGTCTACAAATATAGGTGAGGGGAGAAGAAAGCATGTTTTACTATATTGTAAAGTCCTTAAACTTAGAGTACTTTAACATAGAGCATGAATATTGAAGATGTAAAAGACTGGCACAATCTGAGAGAGAAAAATACATATTGAAATGAAGCATATCACCGGCAAGAATTTTCACTAGTATAAACAAGTAGATTTTAAGTATTTTCATCTATGGACACATGAAACATAGGCACATGGATAAGAGTTTACAAGTATACATAAATTAACTTCATATATACCTATGTACAAATAGTTCTCATTATATAGGGCATGCTATCTTTAATTAATAATTTTAAATAAGATAATAATGTCATTGTTAGCTTTTGGAAGATGAATCAAGTTTGTTTCTACTAGATATACTATTACATATGAAACATATCCATATACACAATATATGTACATGCATACATACACATACATATATGTTTTAAGTTAAAGAGTTAAAATATTTATTAAGTATCTTTATATTTATGAGGGATATAGTTTTCAAGCAGGGTCTTTATTTGTCCTAGTATATAGTCACTTCAAAAATGAATTGGGATCTGTGTCCTTTCTTGTGTCATGAATAAATAGTCATCAAATTTTCTGAAATTAAAAAAAACATTGTTTTTAATATGAAACTGAGCCATATATTTCCTAATCTCTTTTTCTGTTAACATGAAATGCCTTATATTTATGCACAGTAAGTTCACTGTTTAACTGAGGTAGCATGACATCAAACTGATGACAAGTCCTCATGTAAACTTTTGTGAATAAGGTAATATGAACTCATAAAACTTTTTAATAGAAAGGATATTATATTGAGATATACAAATAACACATCTGTGAAGAATCTAAAGCCATCTATTTAGGCCCCTTACATCAGTCTGCACCTCCTGTACTTACAACAACTTTCTAATTAGTCTCATGCTTCTTCCTTATTCAGGCCTGAACCATTCTACTACATATTCCAAAGTATTCTGTATATTTTAAAGTTCTAAAAATGGAAATAGGTACTTAAGCAGTTTACTTACACTATTTTATATAATTCACATCCATCACTCTGCCAAAAGAGTAGAAGTTTTATGATTACAAGCATAAAAATTAAGGTTTGTTTTATAATTTAAATAATTAAAATGGAGAAGTTTGCTTTCCCAACATCTTATTGAGTTCTTATAAAAACAAACCCTAAGAAAAGTTCTTGGAAGATGACACCAAGAAGAACCCCTGAGAGTGGGAAAAGTGAGAACGAGAAGGGGAAAAAAAGCCAATATAATATATATTATTAAGATATTTTGTCTTCTGTTGCATCAGAGTTATCCCACCATAACATAGGAAACCTGAGATGTCACTTCTCATCCTTTATGAGTTAAGGGTAATCTCAAGGCATTAATTCTCTGATTTTTTTTTCAAGCAAGCTGCAATGTTTCTAGACAAATCTCTTAAGCAGAGTAGCAGGGGGAAATTGTAAACCTGGAAATTATCTCCTCTAGCTGCAGGTAAACTCAGAGGTAGAAATCAGTGTAGAATCTTCTACATTTTGTATAATTCCTGAAAGTTTCAACAGATGGATGAAGAGAAAATGTAACATGTACATAAAACTCAAAATCAACTAGTACACATTTCAAAATTGTATTAAAGGCCAATCAAAATTTCCTCAGGTAAATTATCTTGATCATGACTTTCAGTCACTACCACATTGATGTGCAATAGTCTTTTTAAATATTATTAAGTATTTCACAAGTATTACTTAAACTGAATAGTTATGTATTCCCTAAGTAAACTAGCTCAGGACAGTGAATTTGAATGTGTTTGATAAAGAAGTACAAGTTACTGCGTTGACTAGTGAGTGAAAAGTCTGATTAACATTGAAGAACCCCTATGTCAGTTGTCTCTTTACAAGATTTTGTTTATCTTGTGTGAAGGCAAAATCAATTCACTTTTCACAAGATAATAGAGTTAGCAAAACTCACTCAACAGATAGTCAAGAACCTGGTTTATCTTCCAGACTCTACACTAAATACACAGCTTATAAATTACAGAAGGATGTATTGTGCAGGGCAGGTGAGGTATTATTTTCTCTCATGAAATAAAAAGAAAACTTGAGTTAGGAGAATTTAAATCCCATTACAACTCTCTTATCTCATGCTCAGGAATGGACGCTTATAAGAGTATCATTCTCAGTTTTTGCAAACGGTTAGACATCTTCCTACTTTCCATACATTACAATATTATGCACACTATGGTCCTATCACTGTGACCCCATGTAAAGAGAGGGGAAAGGCTTTAGTAAATCACCAGTTACCTAGCACTGTGCTTGACAGATACTGTTTAAAGGGGATACCTGCACAGTCAGATTGTTTCACAATAACTTATTTCCTTGAAATAATTGATTTTAAATATATTTAATTTCTAGATTATTTTTTATTTACCAGTGTAGAATTAAGATTCCAAAGGAATCCCACCATGTCATGTAAGCAAAAGCATATGAGTAATTTGTTTTTAGAAAGATAGAAAGTGAAATTTGATTAAATTAACAATGAAATAATGACTTTTAAGACTGTTTTAGTAAATCAGTACTTCGTTTTGTTGTTGATTGCATAAAAAAGATTCACACAGTAGGATATAATTTTGAAAGTGCTAAAATTTGCATTCATTAAAGTTGCAGTGGCTAATCAAGAAATTTGCAATTAAACAGCACTTCAGCTGCATTTTCATCAACTGTGAGAACTTTCTACATAGCTAATGATAAAATTTCAGACTGCACCTAACTATTCTTGATCTGTTCAGATATGAATATTTCTATCTTATAATTTTATTATCTATCTTTGAAGGCAGGATCTTTTATATTTTTGAATAGTTAGTATATTTTCATATATATAAACAAGGAATTGAAGAAATTACACTTTTTGTTTTAGAAGCAATTTATATTAAAATTGTCTTGCATTTGACCAACATATTGTATCTATTGGACAGAATATTAAAGGTGGTCTTCCCCAACTTCATTTTCCATTAAGAAATTTGAGACCTGGAATGGTAAAATCATTTTTCAAAAGGGCCTAGAATTGAACTAGAACATAGAACTCTTAATTATCATGCAATTATCATTTTATAACACACTGAATTTCAGTTGTAGTCATTCATGCAATAAATGTTTTTGGTTTACATTCTTTTATGCACCACAGTAGGTGCTGAGGAATTGTGTATAAAAATAAATTACAAGGAGTTTATGTGAAAAAGTGATAAGATGTCAGGGAGGCCATCTTCCTTACTGTAGTAAATATTTAATCTACTCTGTACTTACTTTAGAGATTTTATTGTTGTTGTTGTAAATGAGTGTTCTTAATCCTTTATGCCTAGATCTTAAGTTGGTACACAGTTAAAATTCTAGAAATGTAAACTTCAGTCTGTATCATATTTAATTAATGACAGAAATGTGAATCAGGCAAAGACTGTGTCCAATTAGCTCTTTATGAAAATCTCTTATGGTATCCTTTTGGTGGGATTTTCCCAGATGACTTGAGACTGACAAATGCCTCTTTCTCTGTGGGCTGGGGATGTCTAGGGCTTTGTACTTTTCTGTATTAGGAACATGAAGTGAGTATGATGGCTATATCCATGGGCTCTAGAAGAAGACCACCTCATTCTAACCCTGCTTTCTCTCTTAGCAGATATAAACTTTGGTCAAATTACCTATCCTTTCTATATCTCACATTTGACTTTATACTTCAGTTTCATCACACGTTCTAAACATCATACAAGCTAATTTATGGGGAAAAAAAACAACAACTAACTACCTGTGAATCAGCATCTAATAAGCAATCCAGAAAAATAAACTATTATCCAAAGATAATCCATGGATTAAGTCTGTTTTCCATTTTCTTTAACTGTAAAAATGTGAATCCAAATGTATGTCAAATAATTCTACATTTAAAAGTCAACTTTTAAAATTCATCTCAGATATTTCATTATTAGTCTAAGCAGGCTTTTTCTTCTTCAATTACAGATAATATTCAGTTTATTAGATTTTACTAGAAAAATCTAGAGATAATCCACTACTACTGTGATGGAGTAAGGACCTCTAAAAGGCAGCTCTTTAATAAAAACAGAAATAAAATTGAAAAAATTATCAAAATAAACCTTTTTTTTAGAACTCTGCCAATTAACTAAAGATTTTGATAACCCAAAAAGCCTGGACTAAAAAAAAATGGCTGAGTACTAGTAAGAACAGTAAGTTTTTTATCTTAAGTTGACCTAATCTTATCCCTTTCTCCTCTGTAATAGTCCAGAAAGTCAAGAGTCACAAATATGGTAGTTGTGAAAATCAGCATCCTAATATCACTTGGATAGGACAGATGGATTTGGAGTTCCCTAAAACCTCCATTATCAGAATTGTCACTGTTTGACCCGGCATCTTGCAGAAAAGCTCTAGTCTCAAGACTTGTCATTCTTTGATGTGACTTCGAGCTCACTCTGTGCAACTTGCTTATCCCCCTTTCCAGGGAATTTTTCCCAAAAATAATCATTAAGCAGTTTTTAACATTACAACTCTCTGAGATGGTTTTATCAGTTAGGCTAAGAAGAGGCTGACCAAAAATAAACCTAATGGCAAGAATCTGGCATTGGGATATACATAAAGAGATTTTAAAAGCCCTAATATATTCCCAGGAATCTAGAAGGCCACACATATGTGCAGTGCTGTACATAAGAACAGCAAAGACCTGAGAAAACTTTAATCTCTAAACTGTGGTTAATCCTGAGGTATGGTATGAGTGAGAAATAAAGACTAAGGTAGAATATAAACTACCTTTCAGAGAATAAAGACTTCTCCTGACACACATGCAAAGTCACCCAGGAAAACTGGAAGAATTAATGATTAAAAGGATTTAAACAAATATTTTTCTAAACATTTTATGATCACTAGGCTAACTGCACAAAGAATATCTCGACAAAGAATACTTTGCAAATTAGCCAAAAAAAAAAAAAAATCATGTAACAAGAAGAATAAAAAAGCACAACAATCAACATTAAAACAAAACACTGTGAGGAAGGGGAGGCCATTTAATTTACAGAATTGCTCCAATATTTTAAATAAATTTTTAAAAAAGATTTTATTTATTTGAGAGAGTGAGAAAGAACACAAGTGGGGGAGCTGCAGGCAGAAGGAGAAGGAAAATCAGGTTGAGCAGGGACCCTGATGTGGGGCTTGATCCCAGAACCCTAGGATCATGACCTGAACCGAAAGCAGACACTTAACCAACTAAGCCACCTAGGCGCACCTTAAATAACAACTTTTAAATAAGAAATTACATCAAAAATATAAAAAAGTTTGTCCTGTACACAAAAAAGAAAGTAGTTGATAGAATGTTGAAGAAACTAATCAAAGACTTTAAACCAGCTATTATAAATATGTTCAAAGAACAAAGGGGAACCAGGCAAAATAATTTAGGTGTGAAAAAATGTTTATATTCTCTACTGGATGAGACAAGTAGATAGAAATTATTATTATTTTTTTAAGATTTTATTTATTTGACAGGCAGAGATCACAAGCAGGCAGAGAGGTAGGCAGAGAGAGAGAGGAGGAAGCAGGCTCCCTGCTGAGCAGAGAGCCCCATGTGGGGCTCCATCCCAGGATCCTGGGATCATGACCTGAGCCGAAGGCAGAGGCTTTAACCCACTGAGCCACCCAGGCGCCCCGAGAAGTTATTTTTTTCTTTTTAAAAAGAAGGAAATAGAAACTCTGGAATTGAAAAATAAAATAATGGAAGTGGAAAAATCAGTGGAGGTCCTCAGGAGAAGAAATTGCAAATTTGAAGATATGTCTCTCAGATTATTCAGTGCAAGGAACAGAAAGTAAAATAAATAAAGAAAATTAAAAGGGCCATAGAGAACTGAAGTGTATCATCAAGCATATTTATTTACAGATGAAAGTAATGGCTGAAAACTTTCCAATATGTTGTAACATTTTAAAATGTTTAACTTTAAAAAAAATTCAATTCCAGTTAGCTAGCATACAGTGTAATTTTAGTTTCAGGTGTACAATATAGTCATTCAAAACTTTCATACAACACCAGGTACTCATCATAACAAGTGCACCCCTTAATCCCTATCACCTATTTAACTCATTTCCCAACACCCCTCCCCCCCATAATCATCAGTTCTCTATAATTAAGAATCTGTTTCTTGATTTGCCTCCCTCTCTGTTTTTTATTTGCTTTTCTTGTTTTGTTTCTAAAATTCCACATGAGTGAAATCATATGGTATTTGTCTTTCTCTGATTTATACAAATATGTTGTGACTTAATTAGTACTTCCAAGAAGCTTACAAAACTCTAAGTGGGATAAACTCAAAGAGATTCACACCTAGACATGTCATAATCAAATTTTAGAAATAGAATGACAAAACAGAACTATAAAAGAAGAGAAAAGTTTTAACATATAGGAGGGAATCATAAGATTAATGGCTAATTTCTTATCATAAACCATGGAGACATGGGAGAGGGGCAAGATGGCAGAGGAGTAGGGGACTCAATTTCAACCAGTCCCCTGAATTGAGCTGGATATCTACCAGACTACTATGACAACCCACAAAAATCAGCCTGAGATGTAAGGAGATATCTCCAGATAAATACCAGCAGAATATCTCTGGCAGCTGGTTTGGAGATATGAAGTGGGGAGCCATGATTCTGCAGGCAGATATTGGAAGATAAATGGAAGTGGGGGGGAAGCATCCAGGATCCTGTGCCAATGAAGCTCAAGACCCTGCCACTATGGGGACTGGGCACAGACTTGCAGACTGGTAGCAATAGGGAAAGGACTTAAGGACTTCAGGGGCACTGAAAACTGGAGCTGCAGGGCCATATGTGTGACCTGGGAATGGCTGGTGGTTTTAGAAACACAAAGGGCAGAGATGTGCCTAGACATGGAAGTGAGGGCTGGGAGTTCTGTTATGGGGCACACAACCCAGGATGCTGTGGGTTTTAGCAGCACAGACAAAAATGGAGTCGGTGTGGCCCAGAGAGTTTTCAGGAGAACAGATGGCAATCTCTCTGTTCTGAGGCAGAAGTTTGGATACAGTCACTTCTGCTCTGACTCTTGGAAGAGACACGAAAAGCTGCCAGGGAAAGTTGCCAGAGAACAAAAGCCTCCCAGAACCAGTTTTCATTGTGCCCATTCTCTCCCACAGGGGCAGGTCAACTCTGCCCAAACAGGGTTGACTGAGGAATAGCACAGGAGGCTCCTGCCCAGGGTAGACAGGCTAACGAACAAGTGGCTGACAACCCTAGAGTCCATATAAAACAGGTGCATCTTACTTGGGATGTAGTCAATAGTTTGGACTCTGTACATTCCCTCAACCACCCCTCAACAGAATGACTAGGAGGTGAAACCCCAACAAAGGAAAAATTCAGAGACTGTGACCTCTGCCACAGAACTAACAGATACAGATATAAGCAAGATGTCAGAAATAGACTTCAGGGTAACAGTTATGCAGATAATAGCTAGGTTGAACCATTATTGCCAACACAGATTCTCTAAGAGCAGAAGTGAGAGATGATCTGGCAGAACTTAAAAGTTCTATCAATGAGATCCAATCTAATCTAGATATTCTAATAGCTAGGTATATGAGGCAGAAGAAAGAATTAATGATATAGAAGACAAACTGATAGATAAGAAGGATCAGGAGGATGCCTGGTACAAACAGCTTAGAAGCCATGAAAAAGAATTAGAGAAATAAATGATGTCATGAAACATCCCAATTTCAAAATTATTGGGATCCCTGAGGGGATGTTTTGAGAGAGAGAGAGAGAGAGAGAGAGAGAACTAGAATATATGTATGAGTAAATCCTACCTGAGAAATTCCCTAATCTGGGGAATTAAACAAGCATTCATGTCCTAGAGGCAGAGAGAACACCTCCCAGATTAAGATTAAACCAGTGCCCCAGAATGAAACAGTAAAACCCTCGAATCTTAAAACCAGGGAAACCATCTTAAAGACAGTTAGGGGGAAGAGATAACTTATGTACGTAAGGAAGAACAGCAGAATAATGTAGGACCTGTCCACAGAGACGTGGCAAGGCAGAAAGGGCTGGCAAGACATATTCAGGGTACTAAATGAGAAGAATATGCAGCCAAGAATACTCTATCCAGCAAGGCTATCATTTAGAATGGATGGAGAGATAAAGAGTTTCCAAGACCAGCAAAAACTGAAAGAATATGTGACCACTAAGCTGGCCCTACAAGATATATTAAGGGGGATACCTCCTACAGGGTCCAGAAAATGTATTTGAAAAAATATTAGGTGAAAACAACCCTAATCTGGGGAAAGAAACAGATATGCAGATCCATGAGGCACAGAGAATTCCCATCAAAATTCACAAAAGCTGGGGCACCTGGGTGGTTCAGTGGGTCAAGCCATTGCCTTCACCTCAGGTCATTTTCTCAGGGTCCTGGGATCAAGCCCCACATCGGGATCTCTGCTCAGCAGGGAGCCTGCTTCCCCCTCTCTCTCTGCCTGCTTCTTTGCCTACTTGTGATCTCTCTGTCAAATAAATAAATAAAATCTTTAAAAAAATTTTCACAAAAGCAGTCCAAGAAGAAGACATATTATAAATAAGTTTACAAAAGATCCTGATAAAGGGGAAAAAAAATTAAAGTAACAAAACAAGACAGTAACTTACAAGGGAAAACCCACAAGGCTAGGAGGAGATGTTTTGACAGAAACTTGACAAGCCACAAAAGAGTGGCATGATATATTTAAAGTGCAGAATGGGGGTAGACAGTATGGAAACAGTGATCTGAGAAACACCTGGGGCACACTGTGGGGATATTATTCACTATTCTAGGAATACTTCCCTGAGAGGCAGCATTCACAGAGATATCTCTGGGAACAAAGGAGCTGGCTGGGCCATTTCCCTTCATGCCCCCGCACCCCCCAGAAAAACACAGAGCCACCTGAGGGAAGCAGCTCAGTGTGGACACTAGCTTCCTAACTTACTTACACCAAGCCCCACATCCCTGTGCTCTGGAAGGACTACCCTTCACAGTCAAGCTTGGCTCAGTGCCAATGTGGCAGGCCCCTTCCCCAGGAGACAAGTACAAACCCATGCCTACACCAACCTCTCCACCAGAGTTCTGCAGGTCCTCTGTTCTAGTGGACTTGGTCTCAGGTCTCAATTTACAAGAAGACTACAGCTCACCTAGTTAAAACGTAACACATTCAGGCCAGGGACCAAATGATGTTCAAAGTAGGCAAGGAGAGCCTTTGCAGATAATTGGCCTAAAGGATAGAGCAGTAAAAATCTAACAGTTGAGTGCATGCATACCAGAGACACTCCCTGAAGTGACAGGCCCTATACACTACATAACCTTTTCTTCATAAGGCTATTACACTCAGAAGCAGGAAGCATACCTGTTTTTTCTAACACAGAGAAAAAAGTGGACTTAGACAAAATGCCAGGATGGAGTAATTTATCTCAAATAAGAACAAGAAATGGCCACAGCCAGAGATCTAGTTGAAACAGATATAAGTAACATTCATGATGGAGAATTTAAGGCAACGATTATAAGGATACTCACTGGGCTTGAAATTAAAAAAAAAAAAAAAAAAAAAGACATCAGTGAGAACCTTACCACAAGATCAAAGAGTTAAAGAAGAATCAATCAGACATGAAGAATGTAATACACAAGATTAGAAACAGGCTGGTACAATGAATAGGTAGACCTCTTAATCCTGTTTCCCCAACAGTTTTAATCATTTTGCCTAGTCCCTGTAAAATATCTCCAAACTTTGATAATTTTTTTATCATTTATCTATATTTCTTTTATAATAAAAAGGAAATTCATTTATATTTTAAAAGTTGAGTAATACTGTTAACTAAAAATCCTTTCTTTTTATTATTAGTTTGAAATTTTTCCATAAATAAGTACTATTTGTTTTAATAATCTACCTAGTTACACAAGTGCAAAGAATAGTTTTATTACTTTTATATAAATATGGCTTTAAATATACCATTTTTTACCGTTTTTTTAAATTTATTTTCAGTGTTCCAGAATTCATTGTTTATGCACCACACCCAGTGCTCCATGCACTATGTGCCCTCCATAATACCCACCACCAAGCTCACCCAACCCCCCACCCCTCCCCCCTCCAAAACCCTCAGTTTGTTTCTCAGAGTCCAGAGTCTCTCATGGTTCATCTCTCCATCAAATTTCCCCCAACTCACTTCTCTCCATCTCCCAAGTCATCCATGTTATTCCTTATGCTCCACAAATAAGCAAAACCATATGATAATTGACCCTCTCTGCTTGACTTATTTCACTCAGCATTAAACATATCATTTTGGGGGACGCCTGGGTGGCTCAGTCGGTTAAGCGGCTGCCTTCGGCTCAGGTCATGATCCCAGCGTCCTGGGATCGAGTCCCACATCGGGCTCCTTGCTCGGCAGGGAGCCTGCTTCTCCCTCTGCCTCTGCCTGCCACTCTGTCTGCCTGTGCTCGCTCTCTCTCTCTCCCTCTCTCTCTGACAAATAAATTAAAAAAAAAAATTAAAAAAAATATCATTTTGGGGGGTACTTGGGTGGCCCAGTCCTCAAACATCTGCCTTTGGCTCAGGTCATGATCCCAGGGTCCTGGGATCGAGCCCCACAATGGGTTCCCTGCTCAGCAGAGGGCCTGCTTCTCCCTCTCCCACTCCCCCTGCTTGTGTTCCCTCTCTTGCTGTCTCTCTGTGCCAAATAAATAAATAAAATCTTTTTAAAAAATAAAAATATCTCTTCTGTGTCTCTATCATGGATTCATTAGGTGGGATATGTCTCTTTAAAACCCAAATAAGATAAAGTAAGTATTTATATTTTGTACTATCATGAGTTATCAAAAAATAAAATTCAAGTAAAAATTATTAATGCCAGAGGTAAAACTGAGTATAAAATATAAAACACAGACACATATACTGCCTCCTGGGTTTTGAAGAGAAAATTGATAAAATATTACCGATATCTGATTCTTCTCAGTTCATGCTGATTGTAGAAATTTAGTAAATAAAATTTCCCCTTGCTCATTAGCTCACTAAATATTATGTTTTTCATATCCACAGGCCTAAAGCATATATTTCTTTATAGATCATGGAAAGGACACATCTTCCATGAAGACTATGATTTCATCAATAATGTGCAGAATTTCTTCAGTGGAAATGTTTGTTCAGTTTCTATAAACCACTTGATACATTTTATATTCTATAATATAGAGGGGGATATTTCAGTTCAATTTATAAACTGAAATGTTTCCCTATCATGGAGTATAAAATAAATGGAGTCTCAAAATTATTATAAATACTCCTGTAACACATAATTAATGAAGTGTATGTCATCATTACAAACAACTGATATACCTTTTTATTGAAACCACTGTTTTAAAGAGGTATCATTTTTAATGAATGAAATATTAAGATTCAATATGCAATAAATTCATTTTTTTTATTTTGTTAATGATTTTATTTAAATAAATGTCATTTTCCTAAAATAAAATGACATTGATTTTCATTAAGGACTTCACTGTTAGTAAGTTTTTAATTTTACTATTAATTCTATTTTATTATTTTAGAAATTCTATTCTAATTTTACTATTAATACTATTAATTTAATTTTACTATTAATTTTACTATTAATTCCACTATAATTGGATATGAATAGACCACAAGTCCATCTTCCTTTTATTATACATCCTGACACTACAGTTCAAGTACAGGTCACTAGAAAATATGTTACCCATCAGCCAAGAGCAGATTTCTGAATGAAGTTTCAGTTGAGAAGTAAAAAATTAAAATGTTGTACCCACCCACCTTTTTAAAAATCTAAGTCATAGACAGAAAGTGACAGGTTGAAGATGCTTCAGCTTTTAAAATTCAGTTGAGACAGGCACAACTGTCTTGCTAAAACTTTTGTAGTGCAGGGACAGTCAGTCATAATGGAATGCATTCTGACATTGAAATGTGCTAAAAGAAATTATGAAAAATAGCCCTGATGATTGCCAATACTGAAGTGTATTTGAAGAATGACTGACTGGAGATTAAGAAACAGAATAATTCATGCTCAGGATTATCACTTTAAATCTACGTGTAGCCTTAATGTCACCATACCAAATAAGCAATTACTATCCCCAAAACTTAACACTATTGTGTAGTCTATAAAGGATAAACATTCACATTACTGGTAAATTTCATCTTCTTGTTGAGGACTTCTTGTTATCAGGGTCAAACACTATTAAAGAATAAGAATATTGATTGACTTCCTTGACCTCATCATACACTACCAGTCAAAAGATGATGGATGACTCTGTTTATTAATCATGCAAAAGGGACAACATGAGGTATAATTTCTCTCCTGAGTACAAAATTAGGAGAGCTGTCAAAAACACTGACATCATCAACAATTACTAGAGTGTTTTTCAGTTATTCCATTAAAAATAAAATGTTAACAAGAATATTCCCTAAAAAGCTTTTTAGGACTTTTTAATAGAGTCTGGCAATAGTATTCAGGGCATTGTTTGTAATGCATCAGTGAACAACAAATTAAAAAAAAAAAAAAAGGAAAGGAAAAAGAAAAAGAAAATTCAAACTTAGGTCAAATTTACCATCAAGGCTAAATACAAAGATCAAGCAGGGCTGATTTAAGTAGGTGGAGTAGTAGGGAGATGCTGGGCTTGCCTCATCCCTCAAGCACATAAAGATCGATACCAAATCATTTTGAACAATTAGGAAATCAATCTGAGGATTGAGAAAACAATCTACATAATTGTAGGGAGATAACATGGCAGATGTGTGCTTCAAAGATGTGAACTGGGAGAAAGAAAAGGCCATGGTACTAAGGTGTGGTTCCCTTCTTTTCACAGAAAGAAGTCAGGGAGAGAGTGATGCCTAGGATTCTCACAAGGCCTTGTGGTGTGGAGATCCCCTGGGTCACACAAGGAGAGAACACTCCCCTTTCTGGAGTGCTCTTAGAAGAGGGTATTTTGCCTCACCAAGGACAAAAGATCCACTGGATGATATTGTGCTACTGTTCAATAGCATGCACAGGGAGGGGGCAGATAACCTGGTCACAGCTTTGTGCTGTGCCTTGACACAAACTCCAGGCACCTGCACAGGAATGCGACCACATTTCTGAGACTGAAAAGTAGCAGATACAGCACTTTGAGTCTCTCCTGCAGGGAAGGGGGGTGGGTCTGCACACTACTGGGTACTTTAAGCTTTTTTTTTTCTTTTTTTAATTCTAGCTGCCTGTCAGAGATAAAACACAAGAGAACTGAGGTGCCAAGAATGCCAACTACTGGGCACAGACAGGTTGAAGGCAGGGATCTGATGAAAGCT